>WURS02021544.1:0-11938 GCA_011762765.2 Rhinocypha anisoptera | reverse complement strand
ATCTGTTGCATCTGAAACAATCGCAAATCGCATTTTTATAGGTAAAATTGTTTCATTATTTTTTTCTATTTTTATTAGTACCTATCATCGTTGTTGACGCACAAGAAGTTTGCATTGGAATTTGTAAACTCAGGTGGTATTCAAGTATTGCTCAAAATCTATCGACATTCACTGGCTGCTAACGGAGTTTCGTTATGTTTCAATTATCTTGTTTACCATGAAGATGTTATGGAAAAAGTATATTGCTGTTGTTGTGTGTCGGATTATCTCATATTATTTTTATCTTTAAACTAATTTTAAGGTCTGTTTTTTACCGAAAAACATCTTGAATGATTTAATATCCTACGCTCTTTGGTTGATTGAGCGTTCTCATGAATCAAGTCGACTCCATTGGATGGTGTTTTTTAGTTTTGCATTCCAGTACAAAGTGATTCTGGAAATATTTGATAGTCAAGATGGTCTTAGGAAGATTCTCAATGAGGTAATCTAACATTTTCCATTTTACACATGCTCACTAAACTCGATTTGTTGCTTTTTGTTTAACGTTTATTTTATTTAGATTTTGATTCTTGATTTGTTTTCAACCAACTTGGCTTTCACTGAAGAAGAAATCTTCTCAAAGCGTCAATATGCCAAAAATATTTGTCTTGCATTGAAAAAATACTTTGAGATGCATTTGGTTTTGAAATCTCAAAGCTTAATCCGATCTAGTTCAGCCAGTACATCTAACTTTTCTCGTTTGGTTGAAATTAACTTTCCGCCTTACAAGCCAATCAGGTGTGATTATGAATTTATCATGGAACACGTGGAGGCGATGCTTCAACTTGTGCCAATTCGATGTCAATGGGAACCACTTGATCAATTGGTCAAACTTGGCGGGGCTAAGTTGCTCATCCAATATGTCAGCATGTGCTATGATTGGAACTTCAATGGAAAGTAAGTTGCTGATAACAAAATCATTCAGTTCAGTTTTCTAATCAATTACTTTTAGAGCGGATGCTGTTAGAAGTGCTCTTGATGTGTTTGTGGTTTGCAGCACTTTTCCCAAGTTTCAACAAATTTTAACCGAATTGATCCATGTCGATAATGACACCTCACTTTCAGGAATGAGGTATTTGCTTTGCAAAAAATGACTCCAATTTGTACTAATTTGCTTTGTTGGTTAGAATTATTTTATTTGCTGCAAGTGGAGATATGATCAGTGATGCAGAGTGTCAGCGATCAGCTCTGAACATAATAATTAACTGTGTGTGTGGTCCAGTGAACCGAGTCGGTGGTTCAGTGGTTCGCTTGTCAAACGGTACTTCCAGTGCCAAGAAGAAGGTTATTCGTGGCAGTGAAGATTTGATCAACAAACTATGGAATCGTGTCCGACTTAGCAATGGAATCATGCAACTGATCAACCTCATGCAGACCAAAGTCCCCATCACCGACGCCGATTCGATTCGCACCTTGAGTTGTAAGGCTCTCTGTGGTCTTGCTCGTGACGAGAATGTTCGCCAAGTCATTTGCAAGCTTCCACTTTTCACTAATGGACAAATTCAAGGTATTTCGATTACCACACTCATTTTGACTCATTTACACATTTTTTGCTTATTTTGATTAGCATTGATGAAGGAACCCATTCTTCAAGATAAAAGAAGTGAGCATCTTAAGTTTTGCCGATATTGTCTTGAGCTAATCGAGCGGGTCACGGGAACTCCTGTCTCATCTACAATGCATGACTCAATTGGCAATCTTAACAAGGTATATAATCTTGCATATATAAACTTTGGTTCAATGAAAGTTAATTCTAGGCTGAAGTGGTTACGCAAACTAAGATTGTTTTCAATGAAAAGGAATTGCTACAGTTAATTCACAATCATTTAGTCCAAAAGGGTTTGACCAAGACTGCTCAAACATTGATAGATGAGGCATCGCTTACTGACCTGAACAATAGTAATAGTTTGATGAAGAACATGCTAAAATTTTCAACTCCTCCTCGGAACGCAATTCGTGTGGTAATATAATTTAATTTTTAATATATTTTACTGAGTATAAAATACTAAACTATTATTTATTAAGTCTCGTCAAATATCGTCGCCCAATTTGTCTCAATTAAGCATTCCACAGTCATTGCAACAATTGAAGTCATCAGAGCTCAACCAGTCATCAAGTTCACAGCCAAACTCGTCCAATTCTGGTCTTCTACTGCGAATCAATAAACCCACCAAAAGCAACTACCAGAGTGATAACCATATAAACAATCGTCGCATTTCAAGCCACTTCACTACTCCAATAGTTAAACGAAAGTCTGACAATGCTTGTAGTAATAATATTTCTCTCGATTCGATCGTGAAAGAATACTTGCGAAAGCAACATTCTTTATGTAAGAACCCCGCGGTAACCTGTCCCCCGTTTGACCTCTTCAAACCACATCGTTGTCCCGAACCGATGAATCGCAACATGGCTCCAAATAATGTTACTGCAAGATTGATCTCAAGAACAGTGTTTCCACCTTTTGGTGGCATGTTTGGTTCCAAAATGGATCGCAAGTTTATTTACAGTCGGTACAAACAGTTACACTGTATCAAATCTCCAGAAGATAATCAGTTTATCTCGAGCGCTTTTTCGGTAAGAGACTGACAAATTTGATTCAAATAATTAATATGTTGCATTTGGTTCCCATTATGTGTTCTAGCATTCTGGAAATACACTTTACGTTGGCAGTGACAATGGTGAAATTTATACATTCAACACTCTAACTTTTCTTCTCGAGCATACCTTTACTTGTCGTGACCAATACTCTGTTCGACATATTGAACCATCCTGGGTAGGTTTTCATGGGGTAAAATTACTGTTCGATTTTAACTATTTTTTCATAATTGATACAGGATAATAATTTTATTCTCACCTCGAGTGATTGGGATCAATCAAACTCATTTATGTGGAAGATCACCGGAAGCAGTTTGGATCAATTGTACATTTTTGATGTAGTTAATTGAATGTTATTTTAATAATTTCATGTTTTCAGAATGGCATTTGGCATGGATTCTCATGTTGAGTTCGGTAAATCTTCACAAGATAAAGTTTTGGGAACTTGTGAATTTGCTGCTCATGTAAGAATTTTATTTGTTTTTACTATAACATTTATTATACATGTTTCTCTACTAATAATCCTAGCTTTATGATACAAGAGTAAAGCAAATGGTTCGAAAATTTCAAGATGAAAACTATTCAAATCAATACGACAAGAATATTGCAACATTTCATCCAAATGACCAGTTGATCCTAAATGATGGCGTTCTGTGGGACGTGCGATCCAAGTCACCAGTTCACAAGTTTGACAAATTCAATCACTTAATCAATGGATTTTTTCATCCAAATGGACGCGAAATCATCTCTAGCTCAGAAATTGTAAGTTATAGTTTTTTTGTTGTATTTTGTAATTTTTTTACCGTTTATTTTCCAGTGGGACATTAAAACCTTTAAATTGCTTAAAACAGTTCCTGCTCTAAACGAGGTAATTATTTTGATTTATCTCCATATTCGACTCCATACTTCATCCATACTTGTTCTTATGCTTTGTTAAATTACAGAACTTTATCAAATTTAACCAGAATGGCGATGTGATCTATGGAGGTAAGTGGAAAGTTTGCTTGCACACTCAGTAATAGAGGGAAATTCATACATCACTTGAGATGAGATCAACTGATCACTCTCTTTCTTTAACTGTAATAACATTAAAATTTTGATTGCGTGATTGATGAACACTCATTTGGATTTTGTCATATAACAAAACTGCTGTACATTACAAACTTTTTTTCGATTTTTTTTGCAGTATTACTAATTTTTGTGAAGTGGCAAAATCCTATTACTAAGTGTGTAAAATAAAAAATAATAATTAATTGTTGATTACAAAACTGCTATAGTGATGGATAATGATATGGCAATGGAGAAGATCGACTATGGTTCTTCTTTCCGTGTGTTCGATGGCTATGACTACTCGAACATAGCAACGATCGATGTAAAACGATTCGTCACTGCTCTCGAAGTGGACCCGTCGGATCACTTTCTGGCACTAGTGGAGAACAACCTGGACAACGCCATTTTCCACGATAGCCACGTGAGACTCTATGGCACTGGCCTGTGTCGAGAGGAGGAGGATCGAGAGGAAGACGATGAAGATGATGACGACGAGGATGAAGAGTCATCCGACGACGACTCTCATCCTGACTTCGACAACCCAGATGATGATGATGATATTCTCGATAGCGAGTCGGAGTTCAGTCCTATCTCCGATCTAGACAGCGAGGGCGATGGTGTCGAGTTGATGGATGAGGAAGATGATAACGACATTTTCTATCAACTCAACCTTTAAACAAATTGTGTGTTATAAGATTTTATTTTTGTATTGTTTGATAATTATAAAAACTATTATACAATTTTTATTAATTACACCAAACACTGAATTCCCGCTTAAAATGGCAGCGCTGACTGAGGTTGTTTAAAAGGCAAAGCGTGGTAAGAGCAAGCAATGAAACAGTTGGATGTAGGAGAGCGCTGAACCAAGCAATTTATTGTATGTGTATTATTTATTCTTTCTGCTCATTTTGTCGAGACATGTGGGACAAAACCAATCACCGGGAGGTGCCTCCTTGATACCGACACAATCATAGTGAAACCACTGGTAAGGACACTGAAATGATCAATAGTTAACACAACTAGGTATAGATTTGGGTATCTATCATAACGTACTTCTTTGCCTTCACAGAAAATCATCTGACCCCAGGAAATGTTATTGCATATGCAATAGGTTTCGCCTGAGCCCACAGGGTCATCCTCAGTGCCATCCTCGAGCGAGGTAGCATTAGAATTGCTGCTAGAAGCATCCATGTATTGACTCAAATTACGGTTTCGTTTGTTCATTCTTGGCCTTTTCAAGTAGAACTTTTCCCCGTTATTAGGTGCGTTCGAGTTCTTTAATACCAGATTGTTTAACGAATCGGTTGGCTCAAAGCCAAACGAACCCAAGTTGTAGAGTTGCGAAAGGTTTGCCGCACCTTCGTAAGCCGATTTCAAACCTGACGACGAGTAACGTCTATTTTGTTGAGCCACATTCATCGCATTAATTGCTGCTTGCGAGGCCGCTGCTTTCAGTACTGGATTATTAGACAGCTTTTCGTTGCTAAGATATGACATATTTGTACTGCTCAAATTATTAGCTGCAGCTAGAGCAGCTTGTAATTGTTTTTGACGAGCTAATGATAACTGATTTGCGAAGTTTTCATCGCCTAAATTTCCAAAGTTTTCATTCGATATTTGCATATGAGATGGCGTTTTCTTTTTATTACGTTGGGCCATATTTTCCGATTCCAATGCCCCTAAAGAACAAAAACCATTCAATAAAATAAGTGAACAAAGTTAATTTGACTAGAAAGCTACGTTTTTCAATGACTTCTGTGATTCCAGGATTATCCGCTTCCAACTCAAGCTTGAATTTGTGCAAGTCATTTTCAAGTCGACGAAAGTACTTTTCAACTGCTTCATAAATCTGATTTGAGATATTTATTTTGTCTTGAGCGTGTTCTAAATTTTTAAGATATTCCTTGAAAAATGAAAAAAAAGATTATTAACTAATAATGCAAAAAAAATTATTAAGCAGTAATAAGTTTCTTACAAAAGGAAAGCTTATTGACTGCTCAATATAAAGGTTATATTCATTGCAAACCTGTTTAAGTTGAAAAAATCGAGCGTCACGATCTTCAGCTTTTAACTCGTGAGCCTTGCTGAAAAACTCATTAAGTTCCTCATCCAACTTGTCCTTGTTATCTTATAAAATTATTCAATTTATTAAAACATTACTTTCTCCTTTCAACTTACTATGAACTTGTAGATCTAGCTCGCGCATATTTGTAAATCTTTCCGTTAATTCATCCGGAAAAAAAGTTTCGATTACTTGTAATATAAAATGATAAATTAATTTCAAATTCTAAATATTTTATTATTATTATTGTCATACTTTCTATGTAATCTTCAAGATAAAGCATATTGAGCGAGAAAGAAGTAAGCTCTCTAAAATGTGAATAAATATATTAAAGCAAAAATGGCGCCTTTTAAGTCTTTCAAATAGATTCCGCTAGGTGGCACTAGAGTGCAAGTGAGAGCGCTCTCCGCACTGGTGCTGCCAAAACAATGACTCGGGGACACAGGAAGATCTGGGATTTGGCTTGGTTGGGTTCCCTGGGTTGGATGGCCACAATGTTCTCTTGGTGGTGAGAGGGCGACAAACGAGATCAAGTGTGGCTCGATGAAGACGAGGTAAGGTGTGGATTGAGCGATAGGGTCGCGAGGGTTGTGAGTTGCTGAGCAGAGGTGACGAACAACAAAAGCGAAGCGCGAACGCGTCCACCGCAGGCTGTGAGTAACGCTGCTCGCCTCGACTGACGCCCTTTCTCTCTCTTTCTCCCTTCTCTAAACCTCGAGGGACGATTGAAAGAGGCGGAGTTTAAACCGCAGCATTACTATACACTGCAAGCAACTATTTTTTATTAAATAATGATAAGGTGCATGGGATTTCTTTTCAACACATGACTCTAGGGATCAGTCGGGATTGATTAGTTTCAAAAACTTAAACTTTCCGATAAAAATTTTTCAGATCAGCCCATAACAATCAAGTGGGTCTAAGGACTTTTTGATATTTAAGCGGAGTTCGTGTCCAATCAATCGTTAGCCAATTTGCAAGATTTTGATTTTAATCGATAGTTTAAAATCTTCACTAAGGGGTCGTACTTTAATTACATCAGTATATGCGAGGAGGGTGGGTGCTAAAATTTTTCATAAACTCCTTCACCGAACAATACTTTTTAGTAAGCAAAAGTGCTCACCATACAAGATGAGGGGGTTAAAAACTCAATATTTTGCTTACGTAATTAAAGCATGGCCCCTAAGTCAAATTTTATAAAGCTTTGATATTAGACAAGACACTACAGAGTTATGAAAGTCCAAAAATGTCAACAAATCCCCCAATTTGTGTTTGTGTCAGTTTATCCATAAAGGACGTTTTGTTGGCTATTCTGTCTGTCAACGCGTTGAATAAACTGACACAAACACAAGTTGACTGATTTGTTGCCATTTTTCTAACTGTCATAACTCAGTTGTGTCTTGTCTGGTATTAAAACAAATAAAAAAAATCTGACGGTGCAGATTTTTAACTATCGATTGAAAACATAACATTGCAAATAGGTCATTAATTTGGTTGTTTTGAAGCCAGCTCTACTTAAAAATCAAAAAGTCCATAAATCCCTTTTATCGCTTTCGGCTGAAGAGAAAAGTTTTATTAAAAGTCTGAGTTTTTTGGTACTAATCGACCCCGAATGATCCATAGAGTAATTTGTTGAAAGGAAACCGCTTGCACTTTATTCTTATCGTTGTCTGCAGTGTATTACTTAGAACTTTCTTCAGGAAGCTGTTTAATTTAAACTTTAAAGCGTGTAACTAATTGTAACTAACTCAGTCTTAAGAGGTTAGCCTAATGGAAATGACAAAACACACCAAAAACCTAGAAAAAATTATGCGACTAATCTGAAAAACATTGATCCTGCAATTTTTTAAATTGCCGCCACAGTCGATGAAATCTCTTCGGAACAAATCTGTAGTCTAGATTCTAGACCGTAGAGATGTCGGAGTATTAATAACTTCTGGGTAATAATAATAATAATGCAACTTTGGGTAAACTGTTGCCTAATACTCCGGGCCGGAACAGTGGTCACTAGCCTGCTTCGGCTTTTGGTCATTTTAAGAATATAGCCTTTGATCAAACTTATCTTAAGTTAACCCAACATAATATAAGAAAACTTTTGGTGAAATTTGAGAAGTGAAGAACTCCGGGAAGTATTCCTACGGATAACTCAGTTTTGTGGTGCGTAAGCCTTATTTTTTACATAAACATCCGTAGGAATACTTCCCGGAGTCCAAAAATTCTTAAATTTCACCAAAAGTTTTCTAATATGATATGTTTTCATTTAAAGTTTGAGCCAAAAATGCGAAGCTCCCTAGTGGTCACTATTTTAACTGCCTACTAGTTTTACCATGGAGTTGACTGGAACTGTAAAAGTAGCACTACGTTCAAATCCCGCCTTTTTCCACCGCTTATCGAAGTCTCACTCTCACTACTCATTTCTCAACCGCTCGCTTTGTTCTACTCGCGGTATGAACTTCACTCTACTATGAAGTGACAAGTTTTTCTCGCGCCACCACACTCGGCCAGGTGGAGGCGCCTTTATGTAACGTTATATGTTAACGTCCATACTTTATCTCCCGAAATTAAACACATTTGATTATTTAAAAAAACAGGACGCAAAGTCAAAGACCAAAATAAGTAATCGAATTAATATTATATTATTATAGAATACAAAAACAAACAGAAAATAAATGCTCCTCTTACCGAGAAAGGAAAGTCTCCTTCCCGAGAGGGGTCGCTCCAGAGACGTTTTTAGTGGGAAACGACCCATGGGTTTGAATTTATGGATGTTTCCGTAATTGCTTACTTTCACAGAAACCTTAAGGTTACCCTACGCAAAACTAATTTTATTTGGTTTTTACTGTGCTTGAAAACATTTTTTTATTGTTAACACGTAGCGCCCTCTAGTGGGTACGGCACACACTCTTTTGTTTTGATGAAGTGGCTCAATTGAGTTAACTCGCGCAGCATCGAGCCAGACCAAATCAAACTCGGCGCGTCTCGGTCTCACTGTATTGTTGTCTTTTGGTGAATTTCAAACAAAAAAAAACTCCACCAGTCATGGAATCCATCAATCTTGACGACTACCTCGACAGCATTCGCACCGAATCACCACCATATGTTTGTCCATTTGAAGATTGTGAGAAAAACTTTCGTAAAGTGAATTTGATGCAAACTCATCTACAAAGCGATCACCATTCTCAGAACGGGTCTGATAAACTCAAAGGTCGATTACGTAAAACACCGTTTTTGCATGATGAAGAGATGGCAGTCGAGGATGCCGTCAGAAAGGTTTACTTTAAATATGAAGACCAATTTGAAACCATTTCAGTTTCAACCAAAATGAGAACCGTTGTAAATAACTCATCTACCTCAAGTAGTGTTCAGGGTGAAAACTCGTTAACGATTGACTCGAATAAGTGTAAGAGAACGAAGGCAAAAAACAAAGGAGGCAAGTCTAAAGCGAGTTCAAATGAGGCAATCTATATTGGAAATCTTAATTTGAAACTTCCTGAAGTGAAATTCAATAAAAAAAATTCCCATGATGTATATCATGAGCCTCCAGATGCAAATTCTGCTTATTATCGTTATTATGAAGATCCGGATGAAGATGATCATAGCAAAGTTGAGTATGACATGGACGAAGAAGATTATATTTGGCTTGAGGTACAAAACGAAAATCGAAAAAGTGAGCGCTTGTTAGACGTTGATGCAGATGCGTTTGAATTTTTAATGGATCGTCTCGAAAAAGAATCCTATTTTCAAAGTCAACACACTGGCAACGATCCATCTCAGACAATCGATGAAGATGCGGTTTGTTGTATTTGCAACGATGGAGAATGTCATAACTCAAACGCCATACTTTTTTGTGATATGTGCAACTTGGCCGTTCACCAAGAATGTTATGGTGTGCCTTACATTCCAGAAGGTCAGTGGCTCTGTCGACGGTGCATGCAATCTCCTTCACGAGCGGTCGATTGTGTGCTTTGTCCCAACAAAAGTGGAGCCTTTAAACAAACTGATGACAATCGGTGGGCTCATGTTATCTGTGCACTTTGGATTCCCGAAGTATGCTTTGCCAACACAGTATTTTTAGAACCAATCGACAGTTTACGGGCCATACCACCTGCTCGATGGAAGTTGCTTTGCTCGATTTGTCATAAAAGAGGCAGCGGGGCATGCATTCAGTGCCATAAATCCAATTGTTATGTCGCATTCCACGTCACCTGTGCTCAACACGCTGGATTCTACATGAAGATTGAAGTGGTCAAATCGAATCAAGTTGCCAACACTAGTTACGTACGCAAGACGGCCTATTGTGAGCAACACGCTCCAGAGATCAAGAATGGTCACTCAAATGGCATCTACTCGAGTGGAGAGGAAGATAGTAAGCACGAGAGCAAGAACAGTAAAACCAAGAGTAAGAGCAACAAGAAGATCCGCCGTAACACCAGTGAGAGAAATATACCTCGACCTATTGTCTCGATTCCCACCATTCCAGGGGAAAAACTTACTGAAATTGCGTCTCTTCGAAACTTTAGTTTTCCACGACGAAACGATTTTTTGGCACACCTCTATGCTTATTGGAAACTGAAGCGTCAATCAAGGAACGGTGCACCTCTTTTACGTCGACTTCAAAATAGTCACTCAGTGATGAGAATCGACTTGACCAAGGATAAATCCAAGAGAGACAGTATTCGATTTAATAATGCACATCGCAGATTGATTCGAATGCGTCAAGACCTCGAGCGAGCTCGTTTGTTGATGGAGGACATGAAGAAACGCGAGAAAGCAAAAGTGGCGTTAACCAAAGAAAACAAACTCTGCCGTATCTATCAATTATCACCATTTAAACAATTCTTATCTTACATTCTTGGGAAGGTTTCACAAGTGGATCACGACGGTTACTTCCAGGCTCCGGTTACGGAAATGGAGGCACCATTCTACTTTGAAATAATTTCGAGACCAATGGATCTAGGCACTATGAGGAAACGTGTGGAGAATCACGAGTATACCTCCTTCGAGGATTTTGAAAATGATCTTTACCAGATAGTCACCAACTGCACCACATACAACAAAGAAGATACCGTCTACTATAAAGCTGCTCTAAAGCTTAAAAATACTATTGATCAAGTTTTGGCAAATTGTAGACAATATGTTTCAGACTATGATCAAAAAGCGGGTTTGCTTCTTGAAACCATTAGTAATTGTGAAATGTTGTAAATATTGACGATTTTGACACTTGTGTCTAAAAATAAATTAAATTACTTTTTAAAATTTCCTTTTGCGCACATTGGACATGGACATGGACATTTGCGCACATGGTTGTTAATAGTTAGATGTTATGTTATTAAGATTAAAATAGTTCAGAAACTATTCTATACCCTAACCAAAAAAGTACATCTCTTAACTTAAGGAGAACCATTCCAACCTAATCACAAGTAATATATGAGTTTTATTGTTAGATAAGGGAGATTTAAAAAATAAATTTGTTGATGAAAAAAAGTTGTCAATAAATCACAATTATCCGAATTAACCTTACCAGCGATTGTTAAATCATTGACGACTGCTGATGACAATAGTGGGAAAATTGAGTCGATTGTTAGAGTTATCTGCGTTTCCTACGTTTGAAGTGATTAGCCATCTCTCTGTCGGACACGTCCAGCTCTGATGGGTCGACGTGGTCGTCTTGCACCTCTCGGCAGGCATTCGACTCCATCAACTTTTCAATCTCGGGATTCATGCCCTTGAAGGACATTCGCCCGTGGCGGAGGTCTTCACAGAACACATAGCTATTGGTGGTGAGGTAGCGATCACCCTCGGTGCGGCACAACTCCACCAGATTCTGGTCCACCTCACTTCCACTTAGCTCTTCTCTCTTGGACCGTTCTACATTCTCCTTGGTTCGCTGCATAAACTTCATTTGCAGCAGATTCTTGGATAACTCCATTCCATTTCGATTTCGCTTCATCTTCTTTCTTCAAGAGTAAAACTACAATTTAATAAATGATTTCAAATCACAGTGATTTGTGCAAGCAAACCACGTGAGTTATGGTGACAAACATTCAACTAAAAACAATCCAACTATTTCGACTCTAACAACTTTTCTCTTATTTTCTTCTTTTGTAATCAAATCGAATTACAGGCAACACTCAAGAAACGGCCAAAAATGTTCTCTACCTTTGGCAGTACAAAGTGGCCTTTTTTCGAAATGTG
>WURS02021533.1:0-11939 GCA_011762765.2 Rhinocypha anisoptera | reverse complement strand
TTCTTCTTTGCTCCTGTCAATGCTTCTAGATTCCATTTCTTTAATTTTCTACCCTTTACAATCCTCTTGAATCTTACCAGACACTTCATCATGACCAAATTGTTCTCAGAGTCCGTATCAGCTCCCGGGTAACTTGTGCTCTGGAAAACACTGTTCCTAAATCTCTGTCTAACCAAGATGTAGACTATCTGATATCTCCCTGTGTCTCCCGGCGCCTTCCAAGTGTACCGACGTCTCCTGTGGTGATTGTACCATGTATTCGTTACTACCAAACTCTTCTTTCTACATAACTCTACTAATTTATCCCCGTGCACTTGCATATACGTATGTGTATATTTATATATAGTTAATCTAAACTGTTAACTGCTCATATTTGAGACTTGCATGCACAAACAATACCGACGTTGACAAGTTATCATACGTGAAAGACAATACTGTGACAGTCACATAAAAGAACACAATTACTTTCAAATTTTCGTTGACCGTGGAAGATAGAGGGAATTTATTTATGCACACGCCAAATGCAAAAACCAATTAAGGGAAGGGTTTCGAAAGGGAGAGGAAGGAGATTGCATTTCAATTTTAACCAGAAGTGCACATAGGAGTTATTTAATTATTGAACCTCGATTCTACCGTCTATAGACGATCAAAAAGCTGGCCGGGTCAATCTGTGGGTAGCACGCTTTCCGGCTAACCCAAAGGTCTCGGGTTCGAGTTTCCACCCTTTCAATCAAATCAAAGTCAAAGGTTGAAGATTACATACTGAATTGGAGTTTATTGACGCAGCGTACAGCATCACATCCTATCATACATAACAGCAACACGATAGTGACCATAGTGACGCTACAGAAAAAGGCGCCAATAAGATTATAATATGCCGTCTAATATATACATGCCCTCTAGTGGGAAGAAATCAAAATAATACAAATGATATCAATATTCAAAAATACATATTCCAACACACTCAAGGCACAGTCAAAGCTACTATAGTTTAGACTGTGCCCAAGGTGTTCTGTTTGTCCAATAGGGTTTTTTCGATGATTTGAAGAGGTGCGAAATGACCATAGCCGTTGAAGCACCCTATATACAAAAATACTGCTACCAGAACAAGATACTCGCTTAGTGGCTTACATTATTTTTGCGATCTAGATGATTCTGTCGGTTACTTGATCACACTTTTGTCTTATCGAAAGCCTAAGCATGTTGTATTCTCGAGCTTTTGCAGGTTCCCATCCTAATTTATTTACCTTAAACTGAAGTTTCGTTTTACATTACGTTTTACAATATAACTTATTCATTTTATTGTCTTCAAAAATATGTCTTGACAAATTAGTTCAATAGCTGTATGCAGCAGCTATGAGCCGAATGGAAATAACGGACGTGTTGGTTGACCACATTTTCGTTTCTGCAGATTTTATATGGTTGAGATGAGATTACAGCTCTCACGTTCTCCCCTCCCCCTTCTTTGCACCCGTATCTAGTTCAGATCTTGAGCCCCCTCTTATTAACCCCTCTTCCATCCTTCCTCCCACTCGATTCCTCGTTTCGTACCACTCCACCCAGTCTGCACACGCGCTCTCCTTCCATCCGAAGAGAGGGAGAACAAGAGGGTAAGGTCTAGCGGAGTGAGGCACATTTTTGTTATTTTAAGGTTTTGTTTGCGGAGTTGATTGAAGTAACCTTTAGGTCTCGAAGTTTCCTTTCTGGACCGAGGCATGTGGGGATCAGTCGAGGGCTGTAGTTTTTGCGTGTAGGGGTGGGATTGGGACAAGGGGTTTCAGATCCGAGGAGGGGGGATGATTTTTCCACATATCCTTAGGGAGGGATGATACGAAAGAATAGGATTGGATGTTCAAGGGTCGAAAGAGAGGACTGGAGACGGGATGCTTCTTTCTTCACTTCTATCTTCTCAAGTGTTCCGTAGACTTTTTTGTGCCTGTGTTCATCGAAAATCTTAAATGGAGGCGAAATGGTATGGAGCAGAGTATTCCCTGCAATTAATTTATACTCAGATTGAGGTGTTGCTGTGACGACTTAAATCATTGCTTAAAATTATTGTAATAACCGTAAATAAATGCGAAGAAATCAACTTTTATTTATAGAATATAAACGCTGATTGGGTTTTGGTATCCCCTTTGCAAAATAATAAGAAGTCGTCCAATGAAAACTATTTTGGCCGCCGATCGAAGATAATGAGCGCTTGTTTTCTCTTTTTGGGATCTTCAACTAGAGTAACCGAATCTCTCTGGTTGATTATCCATCTTTCTTTTTTTCCTATCTGGCGGAAATATCTTTCTCATATATTGACGGAAACATGTCACTCAAATCGCTTTATATGTTTCATTTTTACTTTTTCCTTCGGAGGTAGGATACGTGTCATGGTGGCTAAGGACATGTGCATCTATAAAATTTTTGTTTTTTTGAAATTACCTGTAACATAGAAGATTCATGGTTTTTTAGTGTAGAAAAAAGGCTACGCTTAGAAATAGTGCCAATTCCAGTTGTAGTTACTATTTTCATTGCCAGTTTGATCAAGAGTGTTTAGCAATAATTTCATGTGCACGAAGAACATTTGGATTATTGGATTTGACGAAATATTTGGAAGTAATGATGCTGCGAAGGTGGAGATGATGATTTTGTATGTGACAATGCCATAATGGAACGGTTCTACTTGATTTAAAGAGTTTCAGCGAAATATTCGTCCAGCGTTTTTATTTCTCGGGGAATATTCATATTAAACATGGCAATAACTTGTTATGACTTCCACACTTCTTGGAGAGAATATTAGCGATTAAGTTATGGTCATTTAAAAAAATGAAGATCCAAAACTTTCACAAAATAATGCCGGAAACTCTTTCTTGTGCTCAGGGAATATTATGATTTCATGTGCTATTTTATAAAAATTTAATGTATACTGTCCCTTTGATAATATTCGTGAAAGGCGTGTTAGTATCAGAATGTGTATATCTTCTATTTGCCAAGGTAAGGTTTCAGTATAGATTACGTTTCTGCTAATAGGCATCTCCGGTCCAGCTCAGACGATGAGTTTTCTAGTCTTTGTAGGCTGTCTTAGGTTATTTTTTTGACTGTAGTTCAAATGTGTTCCTTAACGCGAGCTGTTGGAAATTGTTCTTGACGTTTACATATATCTTGACCGTTGAACGTTTCCTTAGGCCATTTTAACGAAGTAGTGTCATCCTAAAAACACGATCTGAATTAAAGAATTCCATAGATTTTGGTTTAAATTCTTAAGGTAGCTAATATCAGCGATTGAATGAAGTTTTCTTGAGTTCAACGTCAAAATTGGCTCTATTTCGTTCGTTTCGTTTATTTTGTATTTATTATGTGAACTGATAAATATTCAACCGTTATATTTATAAATTTGATGGTCTTCGGTATCATGTTATGGAAGTGAATTGCTTTTACGGTATAATAAACGTACTTGACAGTTTTCAAATCCTTTGATTATATTTGTACATAAAAATGCAAGGAGGCGAAAATAGTTGAAAATATAATAAAGGCTGTGCATTTTCACAGTAATGGGAAGAGTATTCATTTCAATATTGAGGTCATACGTAATTAGGAAAATTAATTTAAAACAGAGATAGGAAAGTGGCATATTATTTATTCTATTCGCGTACCTTCGTGGATTGCAGGAGAAAAATGGAAAGATCATGTAGAAAAATAGGTGACTCAAAGTTCTCCCAGAACGTATAATTACCACTAGAAGGAAATTTTCAGTGAACATCATAAGGTATAACTATGCCGTAGCCCAAGGTCTTCTGTATCGATGGTTTGCTCTCCTTTATTTTCGTATTCCTTCCTTCCTTGTATTACTTCCTACTTCCTTAAGAAAATAAGGAGGTGGGCTAGGGATTCCCCATACTACTTGATATGGATAGGGGGAGGCTATAAAAGAGGGTTCTCTATGCGTCCTATCCCTCCCTCAGGGTGTTGGGCAACCTGTAATGCTGAGGGTTATGAGGGTTAATTACGGGTGGTCTGATCAGAGGGGCAGTTGTTTTTCGATTTTGCCAGTGAAAACAGGGTTTCCATCAGCTGATACGACTTTCGTCCTGGACAGAAAAGAGTAATAAACAAAATTCACACGGTCTTTATTTATTTTTTACGACTTTGTTCGTTCGACTTTTGTCTTCTATTGTTATTCTGTGGCATCACGTGGTTGCGTTGTAAGTAGGGTGGGAGCCGTGAATGACGCTCAGCATTTCAGTTCAACTCGTATCCCTATGATTTCTTTGTAATAGATTTAGATTGTAGCGAAAGGACAATATATTGCACAATTCCCATTCTTTGTGGATCTCTTGATGATGCTGATTGAATTGCAAGACTGGCTTTGTCAACAATCATTTATTGTGTCAACTCAGGGATTTTATCCAGGGGGTTGCTTCAGTTCTGCGCGGAATTTAAGTTGGGGTAAGGAAAAAGATATTTAGAATGGTTTGATACAAAAACATTTACGGGAGAAACTTCAACAGATAGCACATTTATTTCCTTTTTTAATAATTTCCTTTTTTGCGGTGGGTTTATAAGCCGAATGTTCAGGAATATTGATAAGATTCAATGTAATCAATTAATTATTTTTGATAAATTATATTATTTTATACTACCAGCACCAACTCTTAAAAAATATATCGAAGTTGATTTATCCTATAGGTCAGCATACACTATAAAGTTAACATGGTACAAATAACCTTGGTAAACTTTATTTCAATCTTGAATCTAGAGTAGCATTTTTTTTTTTTCAAGTTTATAACAATTTTCGGAAATGGTATTAATCTGCTCATGGTTGGTTGGCAACTGCATGGATTGGGCGGATTTGTGATCCCTCCTCCTCCTCCCTATTACGTCTTCCTTTCTGTTTTCCATCACCTCGTCGGCCCCCCTGCACTTCCCTCATCCCTCCGTCGTCTACTCTTCTCTTTTGCTTGCTTTGCCCTTCTCTGGGGCTGATTGAATTGCATGGCTACCGAATGCCTTGATTGGACTCCGACCGACTGTCCACCGTCCTTTTCCGCCCCTCCCCATCACTTACTTCTCCTTCCCCTTCCCCCCCCCCCCACCAATCCACTCCCCCAATCCGCATTCCCTTCCCTTCCTCCCGGTTCTTTTCTCCAAAATTTGGTTCCAATATTTGGACTTCCTTGGACCACGACTTCCCCTATCGCGTCCTTCTCCCCTCTCTTTTGCTTCCAAGTCCCAAGAGAGGGCAAACGGAAGAAAACTATTTATTTTTCGTCTTTTCATTCGTCCGGTTTTATTTGGCGTCACGTGAATTTGCAGGGTAATTTTTAGACTCCCTTCACTATGTGATACATAGAATGTAGATGTTGACCTGCAAAAAATGTCACTCATTTAGAGAATTCGTTGATTTCTATTTAAGTTGCCTTAAACTTGGGTTGATAATTCATTAAATGTCATATATAGATTGCCAAATGCTCTCCCATCACGACAAAATTTTCCAGCATGATCCCTAGCCTTTGAAAATCATTTTTATTACGGAGATCCTGAAACATTAAACTCCGGCTTCCAAGTGGGGGCATGCTGTCTCTAAATTTTAAAATCGTTACGGTGGTAAATGTCTTAAAACAATAAAACTTAATCAATATACATATACTTAGTCGATGGCAGAGGCCATCAAGGTATTCGTATTGAGGTATCGGCTGAGGCGATGATATTCCCATTTTTATGTTACACCACTGAATCCTACGAAGCAAGGAACGTATTCTCTTCAACTCTTATGTTAGTAATGGAAGTGGGTGGGAGTATATGGTTATGAAACGCTCATAAATGTTAATAGTCCTTTTATTAACATCTGTTTGAGCGCTACAATTTATTCAGGTTTTCGAGATCGGAGGTTATCTAAAATCATTGTTCCTCTTCGTAAAACTTAAACCAATTAATTTAATGTACACTTTCAATGTTTACAGAATTTTTTTATATTTTTACTAATAATTATCCTATTTTTCGTTAGACTATTCTGTGTGTACTCGCTTTTATCTGGCCGAAAACCATTTTCCAATTGTAGTGTACTTATTTATTTATATTTATAAATAATATGAATATACTCATTTATATGACAATAATTTTCTTATTTGCAATATAAATATAATGTGAAATGCAGCATAATAGCAAATAATAGCACTAAGCTTATAAAAATAAGTTATTCCTGATTGTAAAGAGGGGAGAAAGGTGCTAGATATTTTAAAGTAAATTCGTTCAAAATGATAATAACGTATGCGAGGTGTGTCACTCTGAACTCTCCAGTCGCTAAGATGTGCTAATTACTCATGTGCGATCAATAAAACAAGCAATAGTGAGGGTAAAAATTTCATTTATAAACAATGATTATTATAGATCGCTTCATTTGAGCTTTAGAAATTAAATTTCATTCTTTCTTTCTATTTAAGCTTTCCCTGATGACTGATTTTCAATGGTGCGTAGCATACACCGATATTTTACTAATTTATGGGTTACAGTAATCTTTATTTTAATGTTATTAGTCATGACCCGTACGTAGTCGGGTGAGGTCGTGGTCTCTTAGTGCCTCGGGAGAGAGAGTTGGGAGGGATGACCGTTGAGCAGTATGAACAACAAGTATGAATCCGAGGTGTGTCGTAAAATGCTACTAATTGGTGTGCAATGCTGCGAATGTGGCTGCTGATTCCACCTTACGAAGTGCAATTTTGGCTAATGTGCTATAGAGTTCTATGCGAGAGATACTTCAAGGGTAATTTACCCACAAAAAGTGTCGCTATGGAATGATGACTCACCTGTTACTGAGGCCAGGGTCCTCATTATTGGGGACTATAATTAAGAATTAATGGGGACCTCTGCAAGAGATAATGTCTTGATGGATTGTTTACCAGGGACAAAGGTCGAACATTCGAGGTAGTAAAATTGATAACATGAAAGTTCGTCGAAATGAAATGGTTGTGTTATTTCATGTTGCACGCCGGGTTTTGCCTGGGGGTAGTGCGCTAGCCGGCTAATTTTTTTTTTTTTTTTTTTTTTTTGGAGGTGGCCGCTGGTTCGAGTTCCGCCCAGGGCATGGGTGTTGTGTTTGTCCGAAAGGGCTTTTTATATGAATGGTAGAGGTTATAAATGGCTATAGCCGTCCACGCACCCTATAAAAAAAAATATTACTGTTACTACTTAATTAATATTGGTACAAATGGCGTAAAAAGTCCTCAAACCGGCGATTGTGTAGTGGATTTAATCTACCAAATTATTGTGAGTGGTATATTGAAGATATTGGATTTGACTTTAAGAAGAGCCTATTATAGAAACGAAGGTATTGATTACCGATGTGGCAAACATGGTCTTTCATCTGTTGATCCGATGTGTTCTATTCAAAATCTGACTTAACTAGAGATGGGCTGCATCTCGATAGGAGACGGTAAATTTTTTTTTTAATTTGCTAAAAATGTGTTGTCCGTAGTCTTAGATCAGGGAAACTCGAAACAGTAGAAAGTGGTGTCAATTATTTAAAGGGGAAAAACGGTGCACAATTTGGATTGATGATCTTTCCTGTGTTGATTACTTAATCCTTGTGTCAATGACGAGGTATCCATTTAGTCGAAATATGTAAAAAAAATTTGTTACAATGCCATTTAAAAAAAATGTCACGATGTAGCTTCAGTTAACGTATTTAAGATTTAAAAAATATTAATCTGACATGAAAATAAATGGTACTTTTCATTGTTATTGCACGATTTATTGCGAATACGATCCTATCTATATTTCGTTTTATTTTATAAACAGCGCAGAAGCAGATGCTAATCATGCAATTTGTTTTGGAACGCTTTAATTACATGCTTTTTCATGCGAAATGGAGCACTGTCATTTAGTCAAACTTGGGGCGTTGAGGACTGCGGACTAAGTGGAACAGAGACTTTCGAGGGTTGTGACTCGCGTTATGAATTATTAATTTACGTAGAGTCCTACACCCGCATCAAAGGCGACTTATCTCATAAATCGTTTAGATCTTCTTCCAAGACTTGTTGGACTTCTCTAGTGCTCAACACTTTGCTTTTTGGCTCTTGGGTCCATTTTGAAGAGAAGGGAAACTAAGATACATGTCCTTTTATTTTTATTGGTGAAAGCTATTTTTATAATATTCTAACTTCATTGCCAAAAAAAGGTCAAGTTTTGCTCTATTGTATTGACTCTATTTAAAATACTGACGAATAAATTAATACCCTTGAATAATGGGCATCACCTTTCTTTTCTGGCTGAGAGGAAGCTCCCTCTGTAGGTTCTGATGTGGAGCAATTAAATGAATTTTATAACAAAGGGAAGACCACAACTGTATCGCAGACCATCTGTTACATGTATATTTTTAACGTCTTTCTAAATCCTTCAGTGTCTAAGTTATATTTTCAGAGCGTTATTAGAGAGTATTTTTCGCGTTGAGGTTCATTATTTGCGCTCCATTAGCAATGGTTCACTTGAATTTGTTGCTCAAGTTGACTCTTATTGACAGGGTCCGGAATGAGAACTAGAATGATTCTATAAAATTTATATTATTGCCTCTTCTTGTTTTAATCTCCGGTGTTTATATCACTCTACATATATGACTAAATTTATTGGCATTGTTCAGCAAGTATAAATCTTCATTACATATTGCAGTACATACAAAAAAATAATAAAAAAAGCAGTCATTGCTCTTAAAGGATTGCTACTATTTCTAATTGGTATGCCCTTATTTCCATGATCATACTTAGTGAATACATCGTCAAGGACTTTTTATTATCTCATTAAGTCCTTTCCCCGAAATCCGCAAAATCCTTTCCCCGAAATAATTTTCAACGTGATATGTTATCTTAAACGTTTCCATGCCTGTTCCGTCTTTTATGACATCTTAATATCGCATTCCTTCCCAAGATCGTTGAAATCTGTCATCAAATTGCCATTTCCAGTTCTTTTATACCTATTTTTTTATTTTATTGTGAAAAAACTCAAACATTTTAGTATTTGTCGTGCGTAATGGATATTTTTCTAAGACTTGCAAATCCGATATTCATTTAATTTCCACAGCGGAGTTCAGATTTTATTTTTTACCATTTTATGCGTATCTTTATTGAACTGATAATTTTCTCAAGTTTTAAAGTAAATTGAAGCATGCCCATGAGTTATAGAAATTATATGTTTACATGTACACACAAATATATTTTTTCAAACTTTTTTAAATTTATCACGTTTATTTACTGCTACCACCTACTCTAATACTTCTCAATCCAGTCAATACATTTAATTTCCGCCTTTGGCCAAATTTAGCTTATCAGCTTTCATTCAATGATGAAAATTCAAAATACATTCCATAGCAATGTGAACCAAATGTTTTTTTAGTTCTGAGCTAATGATACTTGTGCTCCAACAGATTTATCCATACCGTCATAACAGTAGTTGATGTACTTTAGACCCTTAAATATATATTGTTGATTATTAAGTTACTGTTGAAACTCGGTTGATGGAGAAATATCAACATATTTTTCTAAAAGTAAATAAATTCTTTAATTCAGTATATCCATGTTTTTTCATGCCCTTGTTTACAATGTCATTTCATGCTAGAGACACGATTGTTTCTAGGAACGGAAATGCGATGCAATTGGAGAAAGATGAAATTAAGTCCCATGCATCGAATGGGCAGATAACGTATATCTTAAATAATGAATAATGGAAAAATAGAAGACGAAGAATTAAAACTCATGGAACTTATTTTGAAGGGTATACAACTGGTTGAAATAAATGAAGGAAGAAATGATGTTGCACGGTCATAATGCTACATCAAAGGGAGTTGTAGTACGACATTAAAAAGTAGGAATATGGGATGTCTCGTGCAAATAATCAATCTTAGACTAACCTTTAATGAGAATATTATTGATGAGGACATGGAAAATTTCCACTGTTACAAATACACTATTTTGACCGGTTTTGATGTCACTACATCCTCATCAGACCTAATGACGATGTCATTACACCGAAACCGGTGTAAGTAAAGTATATTTTTAACAGTGGAAAAATGCCATCTCTTTACAATTATTATGTTCGAATTCGACCACATCACACCTGAAACTACGCAATTCATTCAACGAGAATTATAAGAATGACAATATATGAGACCCCATATTTTATTTTCTGTGATTAGTTAAGAATAAATTATAAGAATCACTTTTACATGCTTTAGGTCCTTGAATATAGTCAATTTTTAAAAGTTCTTGGTAAATTGTTTTGAAATACGATCTATACATTTTTGGCAGAGTTAAGATTTTTCCCACGTCTTTCTCGGACAAATTTGCGGAATTTTCAGGGGCGACAGTTCTCATCGTCGACTCGATAAATTAAAACTTTGGTAGCTCGGGTACTTGCGGAGATGGAGACCCATTTTCTGGTCGTCCTCTTCCCCCGTTCCCTTCCCCACTCAGGCATCTGCAGCCATTTCAATCACCATGGAATACAGCCATTTCTGAGAATCTGGGGGACATTAACGGAGGGGAGTATAGGGGGAGGAAAGGGGAGGTGAAGGGAAGAGTGAGGGTTTCGATATGGGAACCGGAGGAGTTGGACCAATCGGGTCGCTGGAGATCATCTCCCTCTCTCTCTCTCTTTCGGCAGCAACAAATTCGTAAATTGTCTCGGCCTTATTTTACCCGGCTAGCGTTTTTCACCGCCCGAGACGTGAAGGGGACATTGGAGTTTCCCGATTCCCCCCTTGACGACAGCATTTATTTCGACAATTACTGCGTACGCTGAGAGGAAAGTGGTATGTGGCAATTATCGAAGTTTTCTTCGGATCCCCATCTTTCAAAAAACCTATTCTCCTCCATTAGCGGTCATATCAGTGAGATATGTGCCCCATCCGTTGGATATAACCAAAAGGCTATGAAAACGTGGGTGAAATAGTGGGAACTAAAGGAAGGTATGGGTGTCCCGTGAGCACCTCTCTAGCTGGCCGTTATAAAAAAATTATCACTTCTACTGCCACTTTATGTGGTCGTCTTTTCCTTTCCCCTATCCATTTTTTCAAGTTTCCAAGGCAGTTAGGAAGGGAAGTGAGTATCTCCCTCTCTTGACTGAATCTCATCCATTTATTTGTAAACCAATCAAAACTAGTGCACCCACCTAATCGGTTGCATTCCTGTAATGCGAAAACTCCTACTGGAGTCACACTTCCTGTTAAAGTAAAATATTGATGAGATAATGCCTCAACTTCGGAAAAGCGTTGCAAAGGAAGGGATTCGACAAAAGTTAGAATTTTTATTAGCGATAGTTCTTATATTCGTGTCACACTAGTAGTTACTACTATTTAACGGAATATATTGATGTGTTGCAGATGAGATTTAAGACAGCAACTGCATTCACCACTTTACGGATGGTGTGTCAACCTTTGGGTGTTGAAATCGTCTGTGTACAATGGTGTAGGCATATGAGTTGAATGGATAGCTGTTTTGAAAGGAGCGTTACCCGTTGGGTTTAATTACACCATATAAATTAATAAAGTTCATTATCATGGTTTATTCTTTTTAATTTAACTGTTACAATGAAAAGTGCGATGATCCTATCGAGTGAAAAATTCCAGATGAAAAATCCTAGTGGGCCTGCTATATAACTAATTGTGAAAATATGTATAGCAGTATTTCATTATAATTGTTCATTGGTTTCACTTATATTCTATACTTGCCGTTGGCTTGTAGTCAACTGCAAGATTATACTCTAAATAAATAAATAATGGATCATTGAAACACAGTGGCTGGAGATGTCAAGGAAATCAGTAGTTCGGACTGAATAAGCGCAACGCCAAAGGAGAAAGACCGGAAGAATTCTGAAATGAGAAGAATACAGAGTATGAAATGGTTTCAGCCTTAACTTGGTGGAATTTTTCCATCGTAGAAGATTGGGAAATAATTTCACAGCAATTC
>WURS02021522.1:0-11940 GCA_011762765.2 Rhinocypha anisoptera | reverse complement strand
CCTGTCCCCGCTTTATAAATACTGGCCCAAAAGCTAAAACTCTGACAATGTAACTGATGGTGACGTAATAGCCGAAACCGGTTGTATCGGTCAATAAAAAGGTGGAAGTCACAAAATTGTCTTTATTATGACATCATTCCACAAATTCGAAGCTTCAATTTTTAATTATACGGTATATCGAAGTGATTTCGGACTTTGGTCTAGGTCCGAATGGCCATTTTGGAGAGTTCTAAGAGGACCAATCAATCGAGGATCGCTTAGGCATTGCTGACACATGCACCATGTGATGATAAGGGGATATTTTATATTCGCGCGATGCATAGCTGCTCGCATAAGATAATATGCTCGGACAACGCTACGGATTAGGAAGATGGATTGGATTGACGGGTGGAGGAGATGTGACTTATAATCGAGGATGTTTAGGGTGTTGTTTCAAGTATGGTCAGCACTAATATAAGCTTTCTAAGATGTTGTTTCAAGTCTGGTCAGCACTATCAGGCTCTTCAGACCGGGAGGTAAGGTATATAAGTATGGGAATGGAAGGCTAGGAAATTTTTCAACTAATAAGCTAATATAAGCTCTTCAGTGGTTCATGATATTTTAATGGAGTAAATTAATACTTTAAATGTGAATCAAATTCATAATACAAAGAATTTTACTGGCCTGTTATTAACCCCACTACTTTCCTTCAACTCCTCCGGGCAATTTCGAATTGGTTGTTTCCCGCTTATGGTTTCCAAAAGTTCACTTGCATTCGCACATCTAACATTGTCGCCACAGAAGCTTTCCTTGCTTGCGCTCATCGTGCCATCTAGCGGCGGCAGGCGTAAGTGCTGGCCAGTCACGAGAGGAGATGAAAAATAAGAGCTAGCGAACATCCTAGTACCAATGATGTTGTTGATAAAAGTGGGTGTTTTTGTATTCGCTCAAGCCATATAGGTATATGTAAACATGAGGGGAAAATTCATTTGAAAAATTTAAAGGGCTTTGACCAGCACCGAAGACCAAGTAAATTATCTTAAAATGTCCCCGTAAACAAAAATTGAATTTCTTAAATTCGGCCGTAATTAATGTCGTATTAAAATTCGTTTTAGTGATAAAAGTGCACTATAGGCGCTAAAAGGAGTAGTAACTGGCGCATGAAAATGACCTAAATAGTTCGTCAATAAGTTCACTAAAAGAATGGAAGAGAAACGATGAATGGGGGAGAATAAAAGGCCGAAAACGGTTTTTACAAAGGCTCCTTTGTAGTGACGTTACAGAACCATGGATAAAATGACTCATCGATCACCAATTCTCGATTCGCCATCAGTTTTATGCTGGATGAGAAAAATTTCGAGCAAGAGATACTATTCCGTTCATAATTTAGAACAATAAAAAATTGGACTTTTATTTATTCACATCCAAGAGCTAATGCTGAACCGACCAGGTTAGCCAAGTGGGTAGCTCGCTCGCCGGACAACCCGCGGATAGGTCGCGGGTTCGAGTCCCACCTAGGGCATGGGTGTTGTGTTTTTCCAATAGAATTTTTTCTAAGATATGAAGAGTGCAAAATGACGTCGAAGCACCCTACAAAAACAAAAAAATAAATAAATATGCTAATGCCGGATATTATTTATCTAATTGGGATACACTTATAATTTCCTAATGGTGTCATTTCGGCATGACGATCGATACAAGAATAAAACCGATCATGAAATCTAAAGTGCCTCCCGGAGGTTTCGTATTTGAGGCAGATACTTTGGTCAGAAAAATCTGTCATCCTCAACTCATTCCTATAAAAATGTGTAATTATTTATGCTATAGAATTACTGATACTCTAGATATAATTTGTAGTGAGTCGTCAATGAAAATATTCGTTTATATGAATTATTTTATAATTATTTGTCTTCGATATGTGTTCTCTCAAGCTTTGAGAGCTGAGATCGTGTTGCCATACAAATATTATGTCTATGTATAATTGCATTTGATAATTTGATGAATGGAAATTATGATTTACTCCCACGATTTTGTATTGGAATTTAATGAAATTTAGAGTTTTTTTCCTGCCCATAATTTATGTGAAAGATTCTCGGTTTTGGAGCAGTAATGGAGGGCCTTCTCAATTCTATGGAAAACTCAAGTTCTCTTCATCCGAGGATTATTATTTGATGTTTTTTTTTAAATTAATTTTAGTTGAAGTTGAAGGATGTACGTTAGCATGGAAGCTCTGTACGGAGCATGTAAGTACGGAATTTCGCAATTAAGGAAATAACACGACGTAGTCATTGTATTGAGTCTCCTAAAGCTATTATGGCGCATCCGACCGACTTATGGAACGCCCATTTACATGACCCAGTGAAATGATTTTTTTTTCAGCGCAAATTTCCAATATTAGCAGTGCATTTATCTTCTCAATGCGAGTGACGGCATGCATTTCACTTGCGCCATTTTTCTCCTGTTCACCGGTCAAATTAAAATCGATTTTTTGTAGACTTCAAGTTTCTTTTATAGTACCTGAACTTTATGGGGACAACAAATTGTTAAAGTAACGGTCATAACCATGCAATGTGCTCTGCCCTTTAGAAAGAAGATTCAAAGGGAACTTTATGCGATGGACTTCGCTATTCCAAAGGCATCCTGTTTTCAAGGAGGATATAGGAGGGGAAGGCAAGGAAAATAAAGCGAGACGCAATAAAATCGATGGCGGATAAGAAAGCACACAGAACGCTTTTGGTATACAGTGCAGGCCGAGTCCCAAAAATCACGAACCTGCGCTAGGAGAATAGAAGGGGAAGGGTCGTATCTCACTCCGAGACCGGTAATAAAACTGTTTTTTTTTTCGTTGCAGGGAAATTGAGATCCTTGGAGGATGCATACACCGTGATACACAGAAATATAGGCACTGACAAGTACCGAAAGAGATGGATACTGAAGAAATTTATGGATGTTGATTGCGCCCAGAGAGTGATGACATTCGAATAGGAACTCGTCAGACGTCAATACCGGGAAGATTTGTTCATAAGGCCCTCCGTGACAAGTAAGTTCCTCTTCTGTCATCGCCGAAAAGGTTACACTGTGTCATTTCGTTGAAATGTCATACTCTCTGTCATAAAAAAGATGACAGCTGCTGCTAATTTTGATTTCTCGATGTAATTCTTAAATGAAGATTCCTCGTCAAATTAGGTCTAATAATTGAGATTTCTTCATTGGAAATAGCGATATTTTAGCAAATATTATTTTTTTTCTTTTTGCGACCTTCACTGTGATTTGCACCAAGCAAGATGTCTCTGTTTCTTATGATATGCCATATAACTCCAGCAAACTATTTTCATATTAGATCAAAGGGTGCATACTTTTTTTAACATTCCTATAAAGCGAGAATCACTATATAAAAAATCAAGAAATTTTATTTCCATTCCTCGGTACAATATTTACATAAAAGTATGGACTTTTTTCTCAATACAGAATAAGGTTTACACATAGCTGAAAGGTACTCAGGGAATACAAACTTAAACAATGCTTTTACTTTTATGACCTTGATTAAATTATATGATTTGGTATAAACATTTTATTTTTAAATAAAGATTTTTTCAATTTTTAGTATGTAATATTAATTTTAGCTTTTAGTGATTAAACTCATCGTGCCATCTAGCGGCGGCAGGCGTAAGTGCTGGCCAGTCACGAGAGGAGATGAAAAATAAGAGCTAGCGAACATCCTAGTACCAATGATGTTGTTGATAAAAGTGGGTGTTTTTGTATTCGCTCAAGCCATATAGGTATATGTAAACATGAGGGGAAAATTCATTTGAAAAATTTAAAGGGCTTTGACCAGCACCGAAGACCAAGTAAATTATCTTAAAATGTCCCCGTAAACAAAAATTGAATTTCTTAAATTCGGCCGTAATTAATGTCGTATTAAAATTCGTTTTAGTGATAAAAGTGCACTATAGGCGCTAAAAGGAGTAGTAACTGGCGCATGAAAATGACCTAAATAGTTCGTCAATAAGTTCACTAAAAGAATGGAAGAGAAACGATGAATGGGGGAGAAATTGTGTTGTACACATGTCGTAAAAATAGAGGAATCGATGTGTGGGTAAATATGTGGATTTAATACTAAGTACAATTTGGTATTAAGAATTCCTTACAGAAAATCCCCATTTTTAAATCCTGCTACTGCCTAATTGAACATAGGAAGTGATGGCTATTTTCATAGATGGTATTTGATCATTTTTAATTATACTGATGGGAATTGTTTGCCATATTCAATTAAAGTTTTTCAGGCTTAACTTTGTGGAAGTTCACGTCATCATCAGACACTGATGATGATGACGCTATGCGTTGGAACACATACTTTGGGCTTTGCAGTCGGTAATATTTGTCTTCCTGAGAAATAAGAATTACGTTCTACGTATTTTTCCACTAAGATTTTTATTTTGGTACGAATAATTTCAAAGCTACGGCGTTATCTTCAGGTACCTGAAGACGACTCCCTAGCGTTGAAAATAGTCGTGCCAGAATAAAAATTTTAGTGGAAAAACACGTAGTACGTAATTCTTATTTCTCAGAAATGGATTTCAACATAGTTATGCCTGAAAATATAGAATATTTGTCTTACTCTTTTAGACCGACCTTCGGATTGAATTTATTCATGACTATGACAGCTTTTTTAAATTATGGTTTCCAATAGAGAAACCCTCGAATCACCGATTCTGTTAGGCGATACTTCTCATTTCGAGTATTCTATTTTAATGTTCTCTATATTTTAATAAGATGATCAAATATTTATAAAAATTATTTTAAATAATCAATTGCAGAATTAAGTCGAAAATGCACAGGACAGGAAATGGTCAGTGATTCACAACGGATATTAATTTTTTTTACTTTCTCACATTTTCAAAACGTTTAAAAAAATGCAAACCATATAAAAACCATGTTGATGCGCCAGAGATTTACATAAAACTGAAATGGAACCATCAACAACTCTTTCAAATAACTGTTAGGTTAGAATATAGAATACTTGCAGTATTCACAAAAATCTCTGGGCCCTCCACCCACTGACGAATCCTGGCAACTGAGAACTCTCCGATGACTCTTTTCAAATCGTTCGTTTCTTTGAAAAAGTATGAATGTTCTCGAGTGACCTCGATGAATTTATATACGTTTAAAAAGTAAAGTGCGGGATTGCGGTAAATGGGTCAAGACATAGTTAAATAGAAGGCCGAGAGTTGTGCAATGAGGTCATTCATTTTTTTAACATGGTCCCGGACACCACTGTTGGATACTTCCAGTAAATGATCGAAGATTAATATATATCCGGAAGTGCAATATATGACCGAAATTAACTTGGGACCGGGCTGGATGGTAGGACGCTCGCCGGATAAACTAAATGCCGCGGGTTCGAGTCTTTCTTCGGGCATGGTTGTAGTGGTCGTCTAAACGTTTTTTTCTGTAATGTGTCAAGTGACCATATTGGTCAACTAATCGCTCCATGACTAAATAATAACACTACTGCTATAATACCACCAAACCAATAGTATGTGAAACCCGTGTACAAATCATGGGGACTCCAACTTGACACCTCCAGCTAAACCCTAGCTGAGTATGTTTTTGCGCAGAAGGGAAGAAAATTCTCTCTAGGAATTCATAGGTGCCATGGGGGAAGGAGCTGCCTCCCGTACCCTATTGCATAAATGTCACATACACTTTAGACTTTGCACTCGGTGATCTTTGCCTTTCTACTTCAAACCACACTTCGGATTGAAAATTTACTATAAACTTAATATGTCTCATTAAAAGTATAGTTCGTCAGAGGAAACTAATGCTTAAGTATGGACTTCCACAGTTTCATATTAATTATTTTTTATAAGGAATACGTATATTTTTGGAAACTGGAATTAATTCGTATAATGAATAATTTGGTATCTTCAACAGCAGAGCCGACCGGGTTAGCCTGGTGGGTAGCGTACTCGCCAGCTATTTTTTTTAAGGAGGTGGTGCGGTAAATGCATTTATACACTCCCAGGGAAGGCGTCCGTGGGGAGTGTGGGACCCAAAGGTCGCGGGTTCGAATCCCACCCAGGGCATGGATGTTGTGTTTGTACAGATGGGTTTTTCTATAAGATAAAGAGGTGCGAAATGACCATAGCCGTCGAAACACCCTATAAATAAAAATACTACTACTACTTCAACAATAGAAAAAATCCAAAGGATCGCAGTTTTATTTTCAAATTTAATTATTTTCCAATGACACTTTTTGATCCCCTATAGGTATTTTTTCATTATTTATGGAGAATGACATACATTTATTCGCAAGTTCCATTTCTATTACTTACGTAATAGCTTGATCATGCACTCTTTTATTTGATCGGTGATCACTGATGCCGAAATTATTTGAAATTAAACGGTAACAAAAATAAGATATTTTGCTTTATTTTATATTAATTGATGCCATTCATCAAAGCTGTATAGGAGACGACGACCATCACCTGTGTCTATATATTTGTTAGTTCATATAATAATAAAAAGGTCAGATCAGGGACATATCGCATGTATGAGTATGCGCCGTGCTCAAATTTTCATTTGTAATTTCCATTATTAAACTGTAACAAGTCACGTCATTCTTTTCCCATATAATGCTATGAACATTTTGTAGGAAAAGAATAACGTGGCTTGTGACAGTCTAATGATGGAAATTATAATCAGTTGTAAAAAGTTATAAACGATTACTTAACTGAGGTAAAAATACGAGTCTACAGAAAAACAACGTGTCGATGAATGTTGCGATGAAAATCGCAACATCGCAGCATCGATTATATGACTACAAATTGAGGAAACCTTATTTGTTTCCTACAACTAAATAAATAAATATACATATATAAAAATAATAGAAAATGATGAAAGGAATAGGAAAACATAAAAGGACGAATACAAGATGTAATATGGAAAATGGAAACCCACCAATTCATATGAGAAAGAAGCTTTGTCCGACATGATTAACATTCACGACCGGCAATTGGGAGGCCCGGATTCGATTTCCGGCGGAGGACAAAACTTTTTCTCATTTGAATTTGTTAGTTTCCATTTTTCTTTCTTGCCACATTTTGTGTTCGCCCTATTATGTGCTCCAATACATTTCCTTATTTCCTATTATTTGTGTTATATATATATTCCCAAACGACAGCCATTGTCCAAAGCAAAAAGGGTGTAGAATCCATCCTTTTAGTTACTCAGTATTATTTTCGACGATGTTTATTATAAAAAAGAATCTTGTTACCGAAATTCTGTATATATATATATATATATATCGAACATTGTCAAAAATAATACTGATTAACTAAAAGGATGGATTCTACACCCTTTCTGCTTTGGACAATGGCTGTCGTTTGGGAAAGGGTTATTACTCCCTCCCGGACAACGGGCAGTAGTGAAAGAGGCGGGACTGTTTGTGACCGTCGGAGGGAATGATCCCCATCCGCCTTCCATTGTGATGCCGCCTGTCTTTCTCGGAAAAAAGGGTTGCAGGATATGACACTAACATTAGGAGTGAGAGAGTTTTCCGTGGTATGGTATTTCATCTCTTGAAAGAGAAAGTGAATTCTCGGAAGGCTGATATTCTATAAGGCATTTCCATTTCTCTCCATTATTTTCATTTTTCTAAGGTTTTTCATTTGTCTAAAGGAGCATCATTACGTACTTGGTGTTTCAAGCAATTAAAGCATTTACTACACTTTTGAAAATACATTGATGATCGTCTGAATGATCCGCAAAGCCAAGCAATGTTTCCTTTCGCTGTACCAGAGGTGGTTTAATTAATTTCAGGCCACACAAAAATTGGCCAATATTTTTTACTTTCTATAATTTATTTCAACCATATGTTACGTATCAAGATATTGAGTGAATATTACCTGAGACGATGGCATTCATTAACATATGTGTAGAACATGTCTTTTTTTCTCGCATCATCTGACAGAAACTTACACCAGTTCCCTTAAATTGTAAATATTGAATATGCGAAACGTATGACACTAGATATCCTGAAAAGGTGATTCTTATCATCTCAAAAATATGCTACACAGTGTTGAGAAAGTAAAATTTTAATTTAAAAATCCATCATAACATTTGTTTTCACTCAATCTTTGCAGAAAACTAATAATTTATCTTATTTATACGGCTAATACCTGTCCTCAAACAGACTCTTCATTCACAATTAATTTTTGCATTGATAGTCTAAATAAATCTTAAATATTCGAATTGGTAGTCTAATAACTCCTATAAATAAAATTTTTGAAATTGCTACAAATTTCAAAACATTCTAGTTATTTATTTTAGAAAAGATAAAAAATCACGTTTCCGTTAAAATTTTACGAGAACATATTACATGCTCTTTCTACCTATGGTCTTAAAAGGATACATTTATACTAATTGTCTATGGTTCAAATTATTAGTTCTCGAATTCTCAAGGGCCGAAGTTCATAAAAGCCAAAGAAACTGCATCTATGTATCTGGTGAAGGAATTTGTATATCTGATGATGATGGAGTAACACTAAAACTTAAGTCAAATTATATTTTTATCTGCGGAAGTTCGATGCTTCACCATAAACTCAAAGATAGTTATTTTCTTGTTTTTAGGAGGCTATGCACATTTTTCTCTTTTTGTCTCATAAGGTAGGACATAACGAGCTACAAAGTGTAAGCACGAGAGAAAAATTAATTTAAAAAGCGAGAAAGATGAGTAAAAAGAGGAAAAATAAGGTAAAATATTACAGCGAGAGATGGACTTACGGAAGAGATGACGATGGAGTGAGCAAGAGTCAAATATATAGGAAGTCAGTAAACCATATTCGCCCCTAGGTGGATGAGAGATTTATACTGAGATCCCCTCGCCGCTCCTTTATGAATTTTCGTCGTCAGAGCTCGAACTCATATTCAGAGTACTTCACTCTAAGTGCATGTCCTATGAAGGTAGTGAGTCGATGGTGGCTGAAGTACAAGGGGGACAGAAAATATGAATAAGGGGAGTTCTGAGAATTAGGAATGGATGAGAAATGAGAAAATATTAATTCATCCACTCCTATTCAATACCCGTTGGGCCGCTGGTAGAACATGGCAAGGGGCATTAATAAAATAGACGTAACATTGGTTCAAATGACCCTGATTCCCTCTAATTAACATGGGGCGTTGATATCGCGCCGACTTTAATAGGGTTGGAGGAGGAAGAGAGAACACATTGCATATAATACGGAGGAAGGGAAGAATGAGATATAATGATTTATTAAAACAAGTGATTTCAGCAAAAATGATTGAGTACCTTCTCTTACGTTACGATGCTCAGTACTAAACTAAGAAAATAATATTGAATGAATAAATAATAAGTTTCTAATCGACAGTCGACCGAGTTAACATGGTGGGTAGCGTGGTAGCCGGCTAATCCAAAAGGTCGCGACCTCGAGACGGGAACTTTGGGATAGGCAAGCTATGGGTTTTCCGTTTTCCAAATGTGTTTTTCTTCGATTTGAAGACGTGAAAAACGACTATTGAACACTATAAACTAAAATACTAGTGGTACTGCTATTAAAATATTACGACGTTCTTACGAAGGATTTCACGTCGAGGAGTGGAGATAAAACAAGTGCCTACATCTGGCCTGTATTTTGAACACATTTGGACCCTACACAGACAGGGAAATATGTGGTCTGTTTTAAACATGAGTTAAAAGATTCGCGACGAGCGACTCGGAGTACCTCTTCGGGGGTCGCATGAGTCAGCTTCACTCCACTTACCATTTCCGAAAGTGTTTCTGCATCACGTGGCCGCCTCCCTCCACTCTCGCGTTGGGGGGTGGGGGGGGGGAAGGGAGCGGGATCATCCGATTAAATGGACGCCCGCTCCCCTGGACCGTAGAATGGATGGAGGGGTTGGAAAGGGAAACGGGGGGGGGGTAGTGCGGGGTGAGGGGCAGAGAAACAGGAACAGCTGTTTCGGAAATGGGGACGGGCGTTTATTTTTGGTGGATTCGCTCACCCTCTGGAACCTGATGGATCCGTGGCGCCCTCGCTTCCTCCTCTCGTCTCCACTCATGACGATGGTCAGGCGGGTTCCTCCTTTGCCCTCAAATCTCTCTCTCTCTCCCTCCCTCACGGCCGTGGGTTGGTGTCAGAGGTCCTCCGGCCGGCGATGAAGTGTGTGGCCAGGTTTGAGATGACGAACAAGGGGGCGCTCGGCGTCTCCCGTCTCCTTCCGCTTCTCCTACTCCTCTCGAGGACTAGAGTGGTCCTCTCGTCGGCGACTCCTCCTGCTTCTTGCGCGGCGATCTCCCGATTCGATGGCTGGGCACCGCAGCGACCCGACTCATTGGGGGCGGAGGGCGGTCAAAGGGGATCCGGGGGTGACCCTCGGAGGGGGGGGAGAAGAGTCCGCCGGACGAGGTCGCGCACGCCCCGTTCTATCTTACCCCTTCTCTCTCTCTCTGTCTCTCTCCCGCCCTTTATTCTAGCTCTTCTAATTCCGGGGATGACCTCTTGGTTTCCTCGACCTGCGTATAGAGAAGCGTGTTCGTGTCATTGGATGGGCTATACAAGCGATGTTATCAACTGTATAGGTCCATTAAATTTTTTTTATAAATGCGATGAAAGGTAATCGTCGTCATAAGAGGACCGCGCATTACCTTTCGTGCAAATGATTTTCCAATCACAGCGTGTTTGACCTTTCGATATTTCATCACAATCCCTGGCGATTAAGTTTACGCCGAGGTTAAACGGACATTATTCCCCTTACAAAATTTAATGCGTACTGAGACGGTAAATTGGAAATCCTCCAATTAAATTAGAGTATCCTTAACACGAGGGGTATTCGACCCCTTTGCCGTTTAGGGTTTAAGAGGATTGCACTAACAACGTGGTTTATCAAGCGGCGATTAAATAAGTCTAGCGGTTCTGTGACATGCTATCCACAGTTTTCGACGTAAAGCTTAAGGGAGTGATGAGAGTAGGGGAGGGAGAGCAGGTGTGGGGGAGAGGAAGGCGGGAGGGGAGGCAATCAGCAATCAACGTGTTCCAACAGATGCTTCATGAATATCGACGGGGTTAGAGCGTGAATTGAACATCCCGTCGGAGCACTTGGACGGTGGACTGGAGAATCTCATCGATAATTTTCCACATGATTTCAACAATCGAAGCCTAGATCACGGAATGGGAGTCTCAATTCACAAGACACTGCACGTCGGAGGACCTATTAGGAGAGAATCCGATGTAAAACTGAGGTCGTCATTAGGGATGGGTGCAAAATTTGTTGGGAATCAGGATGTTTACGGATTGGAGGAAGGGTTGAGGGAAATGAAGGCGTCGTCATAATTTAATTATCAGAAAAAAGGTTTTAACTCCCGACAGCTTCGGAAGTGCTCTCCAATATGGCACTCTAAGTAGGTATTGGGACGGCACTTTTAAATAACCGGTCACTAACGTGCTTCGACCTCGATGAGACCCTAGTAAGTCACCTTTGTAGCCTTATGGAAAATGTCGTGCCCTCATTCGTGACCTCATATTCCTGATCACATCCATTCCAGTGGCGGGAAGCTAAAACACACAACACGAATGCGCTCACGCGATTGCTCCCGAAGCATCCAGAAATCGCCACTGGTTCCACGCCGTCCACAACTCACCCACGGTCTGACCACCACCGCCGTTGGAACGGCCACTATCGGAAAGGGTCGCCGCTCGTGATTCGCCCGATCCCCTCCCACGATTTACTCTCTTCAATATCCCACCAAGAGCCAAATAAAAGAAACCTCCACCCACACCTCCACCTCCCGTCCCCCCAATCTAGGCGCTTTGGCCGCCCGCACGCGCCCACGGCCCTTAACCCCCCCCCCCTTTCTCCTCCCCTTTCCCTCCCTCCTCGCCCCCGAGTCCACCTGTGCGCCCCCCACCTCCTCCCACGCCGCCTCGCCGTCCGCGTGGGCGA
>WURS02021511.1:0-11940 GCA_011762765.2 Rhinocypha anisoptera | reverse complement strand
CTTGTGCACTGCGTCCTCGCCTGCTACGTTATCGTCTGGTATCAGTAGGTTGATGATGTTCTTGAGGGTCGACTCTAGAAAGCAGATGTTGCCCTCATCGTCCCGGGTAGAGCAATACGTAGGGGGAGCTATAATTTTTCACATGCTAGTTTATATGTGAATCACCATGGATTCTGGCCTAGGTCGTTGTCTGCAAATTTATTCCAAGATCTTTCTTTGAACTTCTTTGAACTGAGCGGGCCATTCTTGTTTGTACACACTCTGGTGTCATGAGCGACGGAGCAGTGGTCACATGCATTACTTTCATCTTTACAGTACCTGGCCGTGTGACTTAATCTCTGACACTTATAGCATTTACAGATCCTGACGAAGTCCTTAACTTTATAAGAGGCGTAGCCTATGAAGGCCTTGACACTGTTTAATAGTTGCATTTATGAGTTCACAATAATATATGACTAGGGTAAATAAGAAGGTAAATACAAGGTAAATGTATGATATATATGCTCTCGGAATTTTCGGGTGCTGCGCCCGCGTTTGTTGGCGTACGGTGGAAACAGTTTCGCTAGCCAAGTGAATCTTCGACCAGAAGACGTTAGGAGGATGGCTAGCGAAACTGTTGTCACCCTACACCAAAAAACGCAGACGCGGCATCCGAAAATGCGGAGAAAATTTGAACAACACCGCGGAAACCTTCGCAGCAATGTACGGAGTTAGTTTTTATTTTCTTTTTTCATAGTTGATACCCATAAACGAAATAGGGTAATTACCGTGGTAAGGAATTTAATAACCACTCAGTAGTGGGTTCTGGGAAAATTAGCTCAGCTACGCATTACTTTTTATAGGAAAATCAACTTTACAAACCATTTTTACTTAAATTTTAGAATAATTCATTATCACACGCTTCGCATAACCACTACATATATTTATATTACTATAACTTCATAGTTTAAACAGAGATTTTTGTTTCGGCATTACGAAGTTAAGAGTCTGACAAGTTGCTATAACCCTTTTTGGATCCGTCAGCTCGGTGAAAGCATTTCATTTCATTATGAACTTACTGTAATTGGCCAAAACCACAAACTGAAGGACTGAAGTTTCATATCACAAGCACGCTGCCTCTAAGTTACCACAACTTGATTGCTTACGTCACTCCAGATTCTCGTTCGCTTCTCTTTCCACGGCAAACTGCTACCAAATAGTCACAAACTAGGCTCAAAGCCGGAAAACTTAGTGGAAACAGAGGAAACAGAGTCGAATAGAATGCCCAATGAAGCATTTATAATAAGCTTCGCTGATGCAACCACCTGGTTTTAATCCTAATTTATTTTCTTTCACTTGCCTCCTCACGCCCATGATGAATTCGATGAACTTATGATAATTCCAAACACGGATGAAAGTCTAAAATCTAGGTGCGTGGAAAAATTAAATCCGAAAGTGTCAAACGCTCTTAGTTGTTCAGTAACTAAAATAAATCTGTAAAATCCCCAAAAAATTCTTACTCCATAGTAAACTTGTATACAAATTAATTTTATCGAAGGAGAACAAGTGATGGGAAGCAGTTGACGAGAAAAAGAAGTGTTATATTAATGGTGGTTGAACTCCAAAAATAGTAAAAAGTTTGGCACGAATCTGGGAAAATTTGAAGAAACTACATAATTAAAGAATGCAAAGAAGGCACATGAGAAAGTTTATGTGGGGAACATTCCTTGGGAAATATAAGGCTTGCAGAGGTACGGAGATTCATGAGAAAGATGAGGACTACCAATACGACAACAAAATTACATCTGACCACAATGGAGTATTGGGAAAAGTATTTTCAAGGCCCGCTAATTGAAAGAAGAATTGAAAGAATATACTATAGGCTTATCAGTATAAGGCGTATCAGGATAACATGTATATCCAAATATGAAAGAAGATTGAATACAGAGAACTAGCCATGGTAATGCAAGTGGACCTTTGGAAATAGTCTAAAGGAAATAGTTCTATGGAGTTGGGTCATATCCAGGGGGGTGAAGAAGAGGAGTTTGCAAACAGTTGTAGCAAGTATATTGATACGTGGTGCGTAGGGGTGGGCTCTGTAAGTCGGCGACAGAAATTTAGGGCGAAAAGCAGTGGAGGTGGCGGTGGAGACGGCATACTAATAGCGGAGCTAGGTTATCCAAGACAGAAGGAAAGGATAAATTCCACCGCCAGGAGAAATAAAGCGTGGGAGACCGAGAAAGACCCATGAAGAGCCAGATTCACTGATTTGATAAAGGATCGTGGATTGGGGAAGTATGATTGGCAGAGTATGGAGAGAGGGAATAGAAGGTAGCCACTGAAAAGTGGAAAAAACCTTAAATCTATAACGTTCAAAGATAGTTTCAACTAACTAAAAGTTGAAACAATTTTAGGAGGCTCTTCTGAAGTTTCTTTCATTCTACCTAACATTCTCATACTTTTATACCTTTCCTCCCGGTCTGAAGAGCCTGATAGTGACTACCAGACTTGAAACCACACTCTGAACTTAAATCTAAAAAGTAAGTAACATCTATTTGCTAGGGTACAGAGATAAATTTAGTAGAAAAACTCGTTTCATTCACTGATAATTCTAAATGCAATACAAATTGCACTAATGATTGTACTGCAATAAAAATTGTACCGGGATAATGAGGACCAACCCAACAATGAAAACAAAAATACTACTTCACGGCTTGTTACAACTTAAACAAGGGAGTGAAGACCATCATGGAAGACCACCGGAATGGAAAACTATTGAGGCCATATTCCCATTGGTTTTCCATTGTAATAAAAACCTCCGCAAGGCTACGTGAGCTTCCTTCTCTTTTCTCTCCCCAGGCCAGCCACGATTACATTTAGAGCCCGAAGCTGTGGCAGCTTTAGCGCCGACCGTGCCCGTTTCCATACACTTATCTCTCTCCATTCCTCCTCCCCTGACTCAACTTCCTTTCCTCTAAACGTGACGCGCTCGGGAGAGAAAGAGGGAATTCTCGGCCCTTCGAACGGTCACAGCTCCTATTCTCAGAAAGCCACCGTCGTTCATTGGGATGCCGTTTCCATCTCTTATCTCTCCTCGTTCTCTCAATGTCTTCCCCCCCCCAACCCAACTCTCACTTCCCTAAACAAAAAAATGTAATTTCCGTCTTTCTCATCTCCATCAATTACTCCCTATCACTCTTGGGTCAACGAACTCATCTCTCTCCACGCTCACCAACCATTCGGCTTCGAAATAAGTCGAATAAGAAACGAGATAATTTCCCAACTTCAAAAATATCACACCTGTTAGAAATTGGAATTTCCTTCTCGGTAAAGTTAAATTTGTGAAGTTACTTGTAAGCCACATATTTTCATGTGAGACCCCTTTAGACGGACCGAACTGTGTTGTTCTCCTTTTACTCTCTCTACCCTGGAAAATGAAAAGCATAGAACAGAGAACTAAGATCGTCACTCAACTTTCCAAAAATGTATGGACTCTTATATGGTGATATGATCATATATAACATCATATCCGTATTTCTCGCAGGGTCTTCCCCTCAATTGTTCCTTCTATTATACTATACACTAAATTATTATGCCTAAGGATTTGTCATATCTACATAATTCTTCTTTTCCTTATCGTACTCCAAATTGACTTATCTTCAATAGATTCAATATTTCAGGCGTCATTTTGTAGAGTACAAATTTTAAGTTTTTTTAATGTGGAATAAAAAGTTTATTTATTTCATTTCATCGACTTTACTTCATTCGTTTTTCTCTGAACATCGTCTTTCCTAACTCAGTCCATCCACTTGATCTACAAAATCCTCCTCCAGCACCATGTTACGAAGGCTCTGGTCAGCTTTAAAGACTCACATCTGGTCTGCTTTTCTAATGGTCCATGTCTCTGATCCATAGAGTGCTTTGCTCCATACGAACGTTTCCACATATTGCTTCCTTGTTAGGAGTGATATCTTCCTTGAGCATAGTAGTTGCCATGAATGTTCTTAGCCTGAGCTAGCCTGAGATAACATCTTCCGTCCCATGCCATTCTGCTTCCCAGTTAGGTGAAGGATTCCACTTACTCTAATTTTTCTCCTTGTAGCTTAACGTTTGCAATGAGATTCTCTCTTCCGCATATATATTTTAGTCTTCTTCCTATTTATTCGCATACTGTTCTCGTTCAGTACTTGTACCATTGTGTTCAAAGGCCTATGTGTATGTCTTCACGTTTCTCTGCTATGACTGATATCTCGTCCGCGAAATGTATCATGTTAATTAATTCCTCTAGTTCCTTTTTCTTCTATGTCCTTTATTGCCTCTTCCAGATATAGGCTGAAGAGTCCTGGTGAGAGGATACATCCTTGCGTAATTCCTTTATTTATTTTTGCTTCTATTTTTCTTCGACTTTTAATATGCATTGTCGTGGCTTGATCCCGGTAAAGTATTACTCTTCAGACCTTGTTATCAATCCCTAGTGTCTCCATCAACTTGAACATTTCATTCCCTTCCACGTTATCAAATACCTTTTTAAGACCACGAATGCTAGATACATACAGTGATTGGTTTACACGTATCGTTTTTTCCTACTAGTAAACTTGGGCTGAGCACGGCCTCTCTGGTTCTTCAATTATTTCTAAATCCATAACATAGGTTTTTAGGTACTCTTAGACCTTTTCCTCATCCTCCGGTTATTTTTGTTAGTAGTTTTGAGGCATGTAACGTAAAAACACAGCGTTCAAAATCCAGGTACATTGAAATTGCAGGTATTTATGATCGCTTTTCCAGCGGTAAATAGAACTAAACCCCCTAAAATAAAAATAACACCAAGAGGGAATAAGTTAAAATGTAATTCATTCAGCAATAACGTTTTTAAATATTTCAATGGAAAATTTAATTAATCCTGAAAATTCGATTTTCCCTTAACCGGATGAAAATTATCACCATAAGAAATGTAACCACACCTAGGCACTTCTACCTAAAGACCATTCCAATAGTCATGCTCGCGACTACCTGGAGCATTAATACTTCCTGCCAACTTAAAATAAATCACAGGCAGCTTTTCTGAAAATGCTATTTATATAAGTTACCCAACAATAAAAATATCTAATTTCATTTTTATGCCATTTTGATACTTCATTTCACAAATCTCGGCCTCGGAGGTGGTGGGGTAACGTTCTCGTCTGCCAATCCGGAGGTCCTGGGTTCGAATCCCGGCTAGGTTGATTTTTCGTTCACCACCTATGGCATGGAATCTTCAGCATGATTATGCATCGAATTAATTTCTTAGCAATAAGCTCCAATGAAATTCATCATAAATGTCTGACTTCATTTCTAAATCTCTATTCTAGCGTGGAACGAAGAAGAGAGATTTTCGACTGTTATAAAGAATATTCCCTGCGACACTCCTTAATCTGGCACGGCGACGTTTTTGCCCATCCGTCTCCTAATCTCATTCCCACTACCTCAAGTTTCTACAAAGTCACCCCAAACCTCTATCTCCGCTCTCCCTCCAAAACCACCCCACCCTACTTCAAAGAAATCTCTCAACCCATCTCCTCCATCATAGGCATTCTTCAATCCACGGTATCCTCAACCGAAGGCGCTCCCCTAACTTTTGAAACTCGTCCCACGACAATACTTTCTTTCTTCCCGTCAAACTCTTCCTTCCTTCCTCCATTTTCTCCTACATAGGTCACCATGTGATCCTTCTCCATAACATCCAACATCAAGTTCTGTAGAAACACACGTGCTGCCTCAAGTATCACCCATCACCTAATTCTGCACGTCTCGGCTATCCCTTATCGTATTTTTTTAGCTAGATTAAGGAGCAGTACACAAAGGATAATGGACACGAACCGGTCATATCTCTGTAAAAAAAACCACTACGAAAACTAACCATAGTGATGAAAGATATGTGATGGAGAAATAATACATTGGTAGAGAGCACAATTGTTCAGGATGGAAAATATTTTAACATTGGCACATTTAAAAACAAGGTTGGATGTATCATTCGTTATTATTTTTATTTGCTATCATAAAAATATTTTGTGGATGTTTTTGTAATTTTACCTTCCAATTTTCTCTTAACAATAAAAACGAAGGACAAATAGATAATAGTCAATTTATTAATGTTTGGCTCTATATTTAAATATGAAAGTTTCAAGTTTTGTTAAATGTATTCGTTGGATTTCTGATTGATTCATTACGTAAATTAAAAGACAGTTTTTGTGCATTCAGTATATTTTGTCCTGAGAGTTCAACTCAAGGAAGGGACAGTGTACAGCATTAGAGTAAAATCTCATAGTAAATGTGGGACCGTGGAAATGATATTCGGTTATGGCACTTAATAACTGAATACTCTAATACTTGGTATTCACATTAAACAATACACGATGAACGCATAGCGAGGAAGTAATCCTTATAAATAACTGATTCTTTGCTAAATGAACAATGCCATGAGCAGAACATTAAAAATAATTTGACTACAGTGTTTAAAAATGATTGTGAAGGTCATTGCTAACGTTTAACGTGAGGCAAAATACGTCTAAACAATAGACGGGGACGCAGAATCCGAACTCTTCTAGAAAAACCTTTTATGAATTGAGTTATCAACACAAACATCATCTGCTAGGACGCTAGTAAAACTCACCAACCGTGAGATAATCCTAATTCCTTTCCGAGAATAAGAAAAATTCGAAAGCTATTGCTCAGATAAGCCCCTGACTATTCGTTTTCACTTTTTCTCACTTTCGCGATGGTAGAATAGTCGAAAACTCCTTTTCTCCATCGCAATTAAAGAGGTAAAGAGACCAAGTACAATGACTGCAGAAGCAGAGTGGTCTGAGTTTAAATGAGAATAGAATTCCGGATTGAAATCATCTCGATTTCCCCGCTCACAACCATATTTAACCCCTCTCGTCTTCCGATCAAATTTTATAGCGAAATTGCAGAAGACGCAGACAGATGAACATCGGGTATAGTGTCTATAGAACCTCACGCTCACCTATCACACCGACCCTCGCGTCAATTACATTAGTTTAACATAGCACCGACCCACCTGTGATAGGAATGGACATTTTCAGTTCCTAAATATACTCGGAGCTACAACTGCCTATTTTCATCATATGGATTCCAGTCATGGAATCCATATGATAAAAATCGATATGATGGAATCCATTTGATAATGATTTCATGCGTGGATAAAATTTGGTAAAAATAGTGCTTGAAAATTGGATACTTTCATTCAAAGATTCAAAGTAATACAAAAAAAATCTCAATGATTTCTAGTAACTACTAAAGGTGCCCTATATATTTCCCGTGAAGGAGCCTCATGTATTTCCAGTATAGAACTACTAAAGTTTACGACCTCAGGTGAAGCTGTGAATATCCACTGTTGAAATGAATGTATATCGTACTTTTTCACACATTTTTATTGCTTGGATACAAGGCGCTTCACCGCAATACGACGTATACGTATTACACTAGTATCTGATGGTGCCGTAATATGGTGAAATGCTTTGTACCAAACAATAAATTCTGTTTAAAAGTGTGATATACATTTATTTCAACTATAGAGCTATTTGTATTTTACTTAATTATTATATTTTCTATCAATAATCCAACATTTGAAGTGCAATACATGCATTGAGTTTACCACGGTTCACAAGTTTCTTCAAACTACTCGGACTAAACATTTGTGAGCCCTAATCATTTTCATCGCACATAATACGTAAGAAAGTTACCGGTAACTTTATCGCAAAGTATATCACTTCTTAGTTTAAACTGTATTAATTAAGTTACTTTTCAATAAGAGTAATCAGAGAAGAAAAAGGTCGTCTTCTAGAAGAATTTCTATAAAGAAAAAATTTTCGTCTTCTAAAATTACTCTGAGATTTATATGGGGGGTAAATCTTGCGTTTGCTTTATCGGGAGCACTATTTGCTGCTTAGAAGTAATTGGTAACCCACGAAAGCAAATATTAATTAATCCACTAACAAAAGAGACATTTTAAATATATATTTACACTATTCGATTGGCAATTTAATTACTAATAAGTCCACGGTAACCGTAAGAGATTACAGTTTCTTTAATCACCTACTCACATCTCGCCAGGCATAGTAAGGAAGATCACGCAGCCACATCTTGGGAACACTTTTTAAATTATATCTTCTTTCTCTGTGGATATATGTTCCCCTCCAGTATCTTCAAACAACTCAAAAAAATCCTCAGAATAACGCTAATCTGCCATTCCGTCATTAGGCTACTTCAACCACGTTCGATTATAAATTAAGTATACACAAATAACTTTCCCTAATAGGACCTCAAATAGCAATCAAAGAAAGGACTTTACAAGCACTAAATTACGTTTATAGTTATTTTCTGGTTATTTTCTTATTCCTTCTACAGTAAATTTTTAATTCATTTGAAATAGTTTAACAAGCGGACCGACGCTTCTTACCAAACGCGCGCACCTAACAACTCGTCTCCATGGCAACCACATAAAGAGCAATGGCCGGCTACGGCACTGGCGCTTCGGCAAATGGCTGTGGAGTTTAACAACCAGGTTCAATGCACTCCCTACAGATAAAAAGGTTTTCCTTGTGCCTACTTCTAGAACGTTTTTCATAAGTGGAAATAGAAGTTAAATATTTCTAATTGAAAGTGAAACTTAATTTTGTGTGATTTCAAATTTAATTAAAATATATGGTAACATTAATGTTAGCAATTAATGTAAGGCATTTCAAAATAGGCAGAGATTTCTAATAGGGACTTAACAATGAAAATCGTAAACTTACAACCATCAGAAACAGTTTGTTTACGTTAAACAAACGTTACGAAACAGTTAAATCTGTTTACGTAAAACTCCTTTAGAATATTATATCTGAAAGATTCTGTCTTAGTAAAGTAAATATAAAAAAGGAAGTAACAATAGGTAACTATTTGCAAAAAACTGCATTCCAATTAAAGCATTCATTTCCACTTTTTCTTTTTTCATAAAATTTTCTTGAATTCCCTTGGATTTCGATATAGTGAGTAAGACGTCCTTAAGACTAAATAAACTTATTATCCTATGTTCTAATTTTTTAATGCTAATAAGGCTCTTCGGACGTTATTTACGCCACTGAGAATAGGTATATGGGATTGGATGATTCGATGTCAGTGAGTAAAGAAAGGTCGAGGAGAAACTCGACGTCGTCAGCAGCCTCTTCACTCTTCACAACGGGCTGGAAAGAGACCACAATAACGAAGGTTGGAGTGCGGCCCTTCACGTCCTTTGCATGTGAAAGAGAATAAAGAATAGTCATGGCAATGAAAAACACGACTTTTCATTCCTTTGAACATAAAGAGGTCTTCCATTCATAGCTTAATTCATCTCCTTGTCAACATACGTAGTCTAATCGATTAACTTAGGAAAAATTAGTCACCACTTTTAGACACAAAAAGCAGCTGTAGGAAACATGAATGTTTGTTGAACGCCCTTAATTCATATACGTGCACCTAATTTATTGCAATGGGTCGAAATTTCTTCTTTCATTCATTTGCTACATTTGATTCTTTAAATTACACTTTACGTGCCACTTATTTTATTTTTTATTCACACTATTCAAAAAACAATCAATTTAAAAAATCAATTTAAACACTGATTACAGTGATATCGATTTTCTGAAATGCTCATTGAAATTATTTGACATTTAATGAACCACGACAATAAAAAGGATGTCGGACATCTCACTACTCATTACTGGAAATTAAGACGGAATTATATTGACTTTTCGCATTTCTAGCCCCAACTATGTATGAGGTCAAAACTCAGGTATATTTGGCCTCCTCAATCGTAAAAGTTAAATACCATGAAAATATCTAGGGACCAGCTTTGTCGATAAATTCTTATATTAGCGTGTAATGGTGAAATATAACGAAAGGTACCATTAAAATGAAGGTAGGAAATAAGAACATTATGGGATGAGTTTGCGAAAATGAAGTTTTAGAAAAAGTCTCAGGGTCTTATGTACATATATTTGACCAAGTCTAAAATAATGACAAAACTATGACAGTAACAGAGGTATTTGATTGCGACTAGCAGGAATAAACTTTTTGGTGAAATATAATCGCCATAATACATAAAATATCAATTTTGTAAGCAATTTAATACTTACAAAAATTTCCAAGAATCGAAACACGTGTTAAGATTCATTTTTTGCTTGTTCGCTTCCAACTATACTCTCGACCATATTCTTAAATATTGTTCCGATGTTGCTAAACCTTTAGCGATTTTTCCCGGGGAATAAACCCTTGGTTTTCACTGTTTTTGTATTCACTGATATGTTTAATGGAGGTCACTTTCTTACATATGATAGATTAAAGATAAGGAAAAGAGAGTGTTAATAACCCCTTGAAGAACGTGAGCCAGGGACACTCTCCCGCTCGCCTTCCACCAACATTTTTGCGGTTTCTCCTTCGCCAAGCTCCCTAGCTGCCCATTGCGTGCAGCCGTCGAGTGCAGGCTCTATGGAGTCAGGTTGACATGCCATGATTAAGTCAGTGTCTTTGACCTAACTATGACAATATAAATTCGTGTCTCAACGACTATCATCTGCAGTCTACCATTTTCTCACTTAAATCTTTGCTATCGTATTGTTTCATGAAATTTGAGCTCATTTTACCAATCAATATATGTACGCCTAAAGATACCTGTCTAATTAATAAATTTCCACTTAGCGGTGCCTAGATGAAGGTATTATTTTTTCCAAAAACAAATAAAATATTTTTAGAATTTTGTAACTATTAAATTTCAGTGTTTATTTACTTACATTTTTTCTCCTAAACCTGTTATTTTTATCGGCTGTAGTTGTTTTGCGTTGAGCGCCCAGGTCGGGAATAAGACCGGAGCGTTTGGACCATCGAAAATACAAACAACGTCCATCAAAATTAACATTGGGTCCGTAACTAATAGTGAGACATGAGGTTTCAAGAATTCTAAAACTGTGATCATCAAAATAACCAACACGAATGTACATACATACAAGTTATCAAATCGATTTAAGGAATGTTGTCGGTGTATACCACCAAAATAAAAATTATGATTAAATACATCTTACAATACTGACCGAAGGTAAAAATATTTTAGTTAATTTTCCAATAAGTTAATTAAACCATTTAAATATCAGGTGTAATTGCCACACACTTTGTCTTCATGATTTACATCAATATTTTAAAACAGACATACATAAATTACATATATACTCAATTAAACAATTCTCTATTTCTCTGGGATTTACCGTTTCTCAATCATTTCCCAATAATTGTACTTAGAAGGAGAGGATATCATGCCTATAATTGCATTATTCAGGTTAAGAGGAGTTTCGTACTTTGCGCTCCGACTCTCCAAGAAAAAAATATTATCTTGGAAATATTTTTGGTTATACAAGGACATCAGAGGGATTAGTTTTTGGCCTTCAAGAATCAACAGAAGCTCATACCAGGCTACGCTTTTACGACGCTTCTTAAGCGGTCCTTTGGTTCAATATTTACTCATGTTAATACCCATTTGCACATTCAATTGAGATCGAGTAAATGTCTCTTTCAAAATCCAATTCAATGAGTCCTATACGGTGGGAATACGAATGAGAATGTGCTCATAGAATCAAAACTCTCCTTCCTCGCCTCATTTCAGTCTTTAAATCTTTCTAATCGACCCCGATCCATACGCAACCAGCTTCCTTTCACGAACACCCCGCCCCCATCACAGACTTCAATCCTTATCACCCACCAAACCCCTGAGAGCGGCCCCGGATCCCACGTACCCCTATCCATAACCACGGAAACTTTCTCTCTTCCACCCACCTCCTTTCTCCCACACCCCCCCCCCCCCCCTCTTTCTCTCCTTTGCCCCGGTCCTCCCCCCCTTTTTCTTTTTTTCCCCGCTCCCCTTGGGGGCCCTCCATTCCCGCCTCCACTCTT
>WURS02021501.1:0-11940 GCA_011762765.2 Rhinocypha anisoptera | reverse complement strand
GACGTTTCTTCGGAATTGACCTTTTTCGAGCGAAGGGCATTCGAGCAGACTTCGCCTTCGATCCCGACGGGAGGTAAATTAAAATCTCCGGGAAGACCTCCTCCCCCCTCTCATCCCCCCCCCCCCCCCCCCCCAAACCAATCTCACCCGTCAATGAAATTTTTTGTTTTTGGGTTGCTCCCATGTTGTTTCATCCTGATGGATGAAAGTTTTGCTGGCGTTCCAGTCTTCAGGTCTGAAGATTGGAATGCAGTCCATCTTCGGACCTGGAGATGCCAACTGGAACACCAGCAAAACTATCATCCATCAGGACAAAACAACACGGAAGCAACCCCAAAACCGATATTCCATCTGAAAATCACTGCGGAAGACTTCACAATAACATCCTCACCCTTCAGCCTAACTGAGCCATTCTCAGATGCAAGAAAAAAATAAGAATTTACAACTGGTTGTATTTATACATAATTAATGTATATATACCTGGATAATATAAGGGCCAAAAAGAGTGAATACCACAATTAAGAAATCACTATGCATGTCAAAGAGTTAATCACATTCAGGATGCAATGCATTATCCAAATTACAATTCCAAGATCTGTAAATTTTCTATAATTAATGTGAAATTCCAAATAAAAGGTATAATCTAGCGTTCATATGTATCATATGATATACTGAAACCATGGTTGCCTTCTATAAATTTCAGTTGAATTGCACTACTTAAAAATATTTTCTATGGCTCATATAAATTTTTTACAGGAGGAGGTTCTGCTTTAAAGACTCAGTTTTTAGGCAATTATAGCCAGTGACAAAACTTTGTGAAGTTTAAAGGTTGGAAGGGAAAAATTTGTATTATAATTTTGCCTCATGTTCTTTGGATCATTTTACCCAGATGATTAAACAGTCCAACTTTAACTGATTAGCAGAAAGGCTCCATGTAGTAAATGGAGAATTGTTGTAATTTATATACAACCTCCATAGAGGAAACCATTAGAGTATTATTGACATCTGTATTAATGTTGATCACTTAAAATATTCCTCATGTACCAGATGATTACCTGAAGACTTCAACTATATCCTTAACAAAGTTCATTTGATAAGACTAAATCGATCAGATTATTCATTTACTCATGTTCACCAACAACCTTGGTACCAGTATGAATGTGTGAGCTTAATATTTAAAGAAATCAATCTTACTGCCTTTCATGAGCAGAGAAGTAACTAGATAATATGGTGTAGGGAATTCATTCAAATACAATATTCTAAGCCATTTTAAATAAGTAAATCCATATTTGTGTAACCACAAATAAAAGTGATAATTATTAATTGTCATTATTTCAAGTTATCAAATTCAGTACTCATAGAACAAACAGTATTGCTTAATACTACAAGGTATAATAATATTTTAGTCTAATATGGATCAATAAAATATACATTTAAACAAAAAAATAACCATAAAGGGAAATTAAATTATTAGATATCATAGGCATACTTTTAAAAGATTTTTCATAATAAAGAATTATTAAAGATAGAACAATCCATAGTAACAGAAAAAAATGAATCTATTAAAATTCAATATTTTAATGATATAATATTTTAAGAGAGTGTGAATAATACATAAAATTTAGCAAGACTATCCATCTCTTATTTTATATAAGTGGATATTTGTACTATGTTCTGAAACTGAATTCCAATTCACAAAGATTGATAGTGTAGGTTCCTGAGTGAATAACTGACATGTGAGAGGTAATTTTCTATGAAAAACCTAGTCAGAAAATTATGAAGTAATTGATGGATTCTTACAATATGAGCTATAAAAATTATGACTGTAGATGATAAAACAAAACAAAATATATTGAAAAGAAAGCATCTGCTTGGAAATAATTATGAATGCTAACTGATATAAGTAGAAACAAAAGTCTTAATTTTTTTAAATTTGTACCTTCAAAAAAACAAATTTTATGACATTTTACCAGACAAAATATGAAGAAGAACACAAGAAAACTATTTATATTGAAAGTATGTCAATTAAAGTTGTAAAACATTAACACAGGACAGAAAGAACCAAAGAACAGATAAAAAGGTAGACTACATACCATCGCCCGTAGGCTGTGGCCTCCCATCTACTAGTTGAACTGCTACACCAAAACCACCAAGCTTCACTGGTGCTGAATTTTCTTTGTTTGCCAGAAGTATGCAATGTGGCTTGACATCCCGATGAACTATGTCATTCTCATGACAATACCTTAGAGCCTCAAGCACCTGCCTCATGTAATGGCTGTAAAATGAAATAAACCAGTTTCAACACCATCAATTCTAAACAAAGCATAAAAACTAAAGATGATTTAAAACTGAAAGGTGTTCTCTTTTAATGTGGCATATTAACACAAAATAAAATATTTTACATGAACACTCAGAAGTTTTGGTTCTTGAATGCTAGCAATCCCACTTTTCCAACAAAATAACGTGACATCCTTCAATAATGAATCTTCTAAACTTCCTTACCAAAGGAGCTATTTATTATTCATAGTTTGAGCACTTAATTAAATGAAGGAATGAATAAATAAATAATGATCAAAAACATCAAGAACAAATCTGTCATCAAGTTTCTTCTCCTATGAAGGGAGAACCACCAATCAAAATTTGTGAATGGATACTGGTTTTTCAAATGGAATATTTTCCATTTAAATCATTGTAAGAAATTTCCTTCAAGTTGTCCTGGGCAACAAGGAAATAATATCTATTAAGAATATCCCCATATAATGAAAAAAATTAAAAGGAAGATAAATGATGAAGTAACTCCTGATACAAATGTATATGCCCATCCTATCGTAAAGGTGGAAGAGCTTTTCAGGATAACCACATTTCTATAGGGAAGAATGGAGATTTTCCAGGTAATCGCCAAAAGAAGAGTTGTTGCCGATGTAGTGGATATGGATGGAGAAGAATAGGGGAATCCGCCATTTGGTGTGTTTCAGATGGCAAAAGTTATATATATATATACATATTTATATAATTCCTCAAAAGAGCCCTGATATTATTTTCATATATGTACCAGGTGATAGACACTGATACTGAAGATAGATTGAGTTAAAGAGGGAATCAATATGGATCATCATCATAAGGCATGTATGAGGGAAAGGAACAGGAAGTGGGATCATTATTTACAACAATAATTTAGTACCACCTTAATTCAAACAAATACTTAGTTGGAATATGAAAATACTGGTACCAAAAGTAGGTCTGAAACTTATAACCTTTTGTTAGCCAGTAAGTGTAAATGTTTACCTAATGGAAGGAATATCTTTCTTAATTGGTTTTATATTTATTTTAAAATTTAAAAGTGCAATGGGGCTTCAACTCAAGCTTGGTAACACTAAAAAACGTTAAAAACAGAATTACAGAATGAAAAATTAATTCATATAAGTAAAACAAAAGAGAAATCCATTGCTTCTAAAAAGGTATTAAGTATTTCAAGGAAAGAAAGAATCAGGTGATAAAGTCCTAAAAAATAAATTTCATTTTTAGTGTCAATCATGTACAAAAAATTACAATTTATCAGGAAAATAATTGTACATACCTTGCAACTGCCTCACTATACACAAAACCAGCCATGGCACGCCGAACAATCTCAAAACAGAGGTCTGATCCATCCATACTGAAAGAACAAGGAAACAGAATGAACATATGCCAAAAGCAAGAAATAAATGGTAATTGGTGTTCAACATATCTTTCTGCAATTATTTGGTTAACAAATGTTAAATTCACTGAGGAAGTAGTCACTTGGTGGAATTCCATAATAGACAATATTAGCTTTAATACTTTTTATATTTCCAAAAAAAATAACAGAATAGGACCAATTTTGACAATAATCATTATCATCTGGTGTCAGCTATCATCACCGGATGATGAAAATTATCACCAAAACCAGAAAGGCTCAGTTAAATGTTGTGGAAATATAGTACTATCTAAGCTAAAATTGTTTTGCACATTAAATTGTTTTTACAAGGAACAGGAAAAACTGATCAGTAATTGATATCAAAGAATGGTGGTGACAAGCATAGAATACAAATTTAGGAAAAATATATTTTCTAATGAAGTTTTATTTTTAGAAGAATCAAAATTTAATCGGATGTAAATTGTGAATAAGGAGATTTACTGAATGAAAATCATTCAAAATCTGGTGTGACAGTAGAAGGGCTAAAACAATGGGATTTGTAATGTTATTTGGATTTTGCAATCATAATTTAATTTATTAACATTTAGGCTGAAAGTAAGCTCAGCATAACATTTAATATATTTTATTTAGTAAATTCAACCATTGACCCCATGATAACCACCTGCTTGTATAGATGAGTACATAATGTAATATTATATTATCAATTAAATGTAAAAATACTTTGAATTATTTTAATAAAATCACATTAGTACAAATAAGGCCTTTTGTTTACAATGGTGAACATATTTATGTTCAAAAGGAGCCATTTTAATGTTATCCACAATGGTTTTAAAGTTTCAATGAGATATGTAAACAAATCATAAGTTAAATAAGTAAATGAGATACTCACTATTCAAAAACCATATACAGCATTCCTTCTGAACTGTACGTCTCCAATAACTCTGCTATGTGTGGATGCTTTAACATGTGACATATTGTGGCCTCGCGCTTCAAATCTGAAAGAGAGAGCCAATATAAGCGAATTATTATCACACAATTGAAAGCAATGCTTACATGAATTCTTTTCAATTACCTAATTGATTTCAATTGTACTTAACATCCATAGGATTAGGACTTTCTCTGTTTGATGCACTATTCAAGACATCAAACAGAAAAAGCCTACAATATAGATATTGTGATAAACAAATCTGTTCACTCCCTTAATTTTACGTTATGTGTTTGTTTCTATAAGTACCAGATTGGGGATTACTACATAATAAATAAACTGATCACTTTAGTGAATAATGGAACACTATTAAAGAATCCAAGGAACACTTGAGGAAAAAGCAGACCCACAGAATGCAATTTATAACTCCAGTGTACATACATGTTGGCATACCATTACAGAGAAAAAGAATTAGTATTCAACTGGGTTGAAGAAGTAAAAAGAATAAAACTTCCATTACATTTGTTGTCAGTTGCAAGAAATGACAGGAAGTATATGGATGGGAACAAAAGACTCAAGGGAGATGATACATTGTAGGAAAATGTTTACGGTAATCATATTATTACAGTTATATTTATTAAAAAATTAAATTGGGTGGATTCAGGGGTGATGTTGTGGAAGTTTGACATGGTTGAAATAACTGGAATAAAATAACCCCTTGGGTTGTCGTACCTGACGATAGTGGTGTACCATCGAAACTGATATTATGCTGTCAAAATTGTTAATTGGAAAAGTTATTTTATTGCAGTCATTTTAACCTTATTAAGAGAATGTAGAAGGGATGTGGACCAAGGTTCTCAGGCATACAATTTACGGACCATGGATGTGGATTTTGCAGTCCTGGGTATTCCACTTAGAATGAATAAAGAGGATGAAAGGTACTAAATACAGATGGTAGTAGTAGTATTTTTGTTTATAAGGTCCTTCGGCGGCTATGGTCATTTCGCACCTCTTCAAATCGTAGAAAATATCCATCTGGACAAACACAACACCCATGCCCTGGGAAGATTATAAGGAACAATCCTTTTCCATAAAAGGAGACTTAATTAGAGTTAATTTTTAGAGTCATGCCACTTATTGATTCCGTTTTGTGGAGCCTTCTTATATGCCATTGACTCACGACATAGTGAATGGAAAAATTATAATTTTTATTTAAAGTGTACAACAAAAACCACGAAATGAAATTTGTTCTTCCTTTGTGAGCGTAAATATAGAAGCATAGATCCTTATTGAGGGACGTGTGTGCCGCGGCTCGCCATTTCAAGCTTTGGAATCGTGTACCACGGTTGGTACACGACTCCCTTGATGCCGATCTACCGTGACCCACCGGTAGGGCACGACGCCTGTGATGCGACACGGCCGTGACCCACCGGTGGTGCACGCGCCGTCTTAAATAACAAGTTTGAGTTCGCACGCAGCTAAGGAACCTCAATAAAAGAAAAGAGACAGTAAAAATAAATAATAGGGTATAGATCAGTCCACTGAGGTAAGTTCTATAAGCGATTTGGGGAACATTAATAGAGGGATATAAGTTCAACATTTCTTTATTGTCTTGTTTCATTATCGTGGCCCCAGAGAAGACGCTGTTTCCAAGAAGAAGCTCGAGATTTCAGACTCAGCAAAGAAGCGACAATATCCTAAACAAATGTCTATCTATGGAAAATTAGCAAAAAATAATATGTATTTTCCTTAGCATGATGGTACTGACCCGCTCAGGACGCTTGGAGCTGAGGTTCTAAATACGTATAATAGAGAAACTTTTGGATTTGTCCACCTCAAAAAAATTTGAAGTGGTCATAAACCAAAACGTCATACGTTGTTAGGACTTAGATGTACCAACTTCCTCCTGCATGAAGAATTTCCAGGCCAGTAGAATTTTAATAAACCTTTATCCTTATCCAATAGGTTTTAGTCAAAAAAATGCTTAAGGGAAGGTTCTTCCAACTGATTTTCAAGTATTTGCCAATTCGAACGTGAAAAAAATCATTATACATTTTGCACATAAATAGGCATCTTCAAACGGGAAACACAGGGTAGAAAGGAGAAAAGGCATTAAACTGTATATTTTCTAGTTCCTAGATATATTATTGTTGTGAATATGTTTCTGTATATCTTCCATGATGACTGTGAAGTATCACCCTGCTGCAAAAACTATTTTGCTATAATTTTCATCCGAAAGCGATTGAAGATTATCTAAATTATCAGTCTCATCATCCTAGTACAATAAGCGGTAATGTCTTGTAACACTCGATGCAAAGTAAAAATACTAGTTTACGACAAATTATTTGAACGTCTTTTAAAATCCAATATATCATTTACTTCTGTAAGAAAGTCAATGTTCAATTTTAATACTTTTCTATTTCAGAAAGAGGGGTTAATTACGTTAGCCTTTATCACGTGAATATTAAAAATAAATTAAAAATAGATTGGTTAATGTGTTGCAAGCGCTTGCGCAGTACCTGAAACTGCTGTAGCAATAAGAATTATTACGAAAAACTAAGAAAATTAGCTATTTCTCGGTTTTCGCGGCTTAAAACTTTCTAGTAAAGGTAAACTAGCTTTTAAATAAACTGTACTTAACTTTTACTTACTTTAACTAAACTTTCTAGTTCTAAACTAAAAGTTTTATTAACGTCTACCAACTGAGTCACAATAATAAGTTCCAGTTCCACTATTATTCAAATTCACGGAGAGTTTTTATGAATTCAGCTCTAGTTAATTCATTGGCTGGATTTGCATTACCTTACACGTGTACCTACCGAACATGAAATAATTACTCCGAAAATTTTCAAGACAATCTGTCTGTCAGTCAATTCATTCGATCAATCAGTCTGTCGCATAATAGGGCATTTCCAATTTCTATTAACTTCCAAAACTGTCAATGAAAAGCATAAACTGTCAGTTTTTACGCTAGTTTGTCCTCTCACAAATAAATAATATACTGGCTGGCAAAATTATGATGGTTTACTTTGGAGAAAGTTTTCAATCAGTAATTGGTCCAAGTAGTTCCTATTAAAAAATTATGCTTGCAGGTGTACCAAATTAAATTAACTCAAGTATGAATATTTCGTTACCAGCAAGAAAATAATTTAAACGGGGTAGATATGGAACCTACGTAAAACTATACAGTTCAGATATTTCCACCAAAAGTCACTTTTAAGCTGGCATAGTGAAAATTAACCTCTACCGAACGGTTTTATCAGTGGTTGGTCTCGAGAGAGTGAATTTTTGCAACGATGCTCGTTAATTTCTGGGGAGATCCTGTCGTTTGTCATTTGCATATTAACTGTTTCATTGTGGGTATTTCTTAATGTTCGATTTAAAAAAAATAAAGAGTCAATTTTGATAAGAAGGCAATAAATAATTGCGCAACTAAAGGTATTGATAGTTTCACGTATGAGAAAAAATATCAGATTACAGAGAAGCAGCTTCACGTTGAACACCAGATGACTGCACTGGATGAAAGTCAGAAAATGATGAGGATGGGCTCAATTTTTGTTCTCGGACCTCAATACTTCGTAGGTTGTCGTTTTGCTTTTGTTTCCAGAAGCTCCTTTGGACGGCCGTGGAGCAAACGTTTCGCCGATAAATCACAACCGATCGAAAACACCCGACCCACCGCAGAGCCTTTTTTACCCGCCGGGCTGACACCCATATCTAATCCAATGCGAAATACACCAACGGGACAGTTTGAAAAAAAAAGAAGAAAATAACTAGTCTACTCTCGCGAGGCCATTTATCCATCAAGGCACACACACACACGGTAGGCGGCACTCCCGCCGCATCTCGTCCCCGCCCGTTATTTACGAGATCGCGTATTTTGTTTACAGCGATATCCCCACTCGCTGGGATTTTTTTAAAAGGGGGAAGGGGAGGCTGGAGAGGAATGGGAGAGAGAGAGAGAGAGAGAGGAGATGAGGGAGAGAAGGATGAATCGAGGGTGGGGTACCCGAGACGTGATCGCGTCAATAGTCACTGATAAATCAATCGCCGGGGACCGTTCCCTCGACCACCTCCTGCGCATGCGCCGATACCCTACCCCGAAAAAAACTCCCTCCCCTCGCTCCAAATTCCTCACGAAACTTTTGTTGGAGTGCAGGGGATGGGGCTAACCCGGATGAAACGAGGCAAAAAAGAAATGAAATAGAAGACAAGGTAGGGAGGGGTGGAAGAAGACGAGCATCAAAGGACGAAAAACACGGCGGACATGATGCGCGCAGGTGGATGAGGGCCGGCGACGACAAGGCGTATACATTAGGTGGACTTGGGCGCCCTCCCAATTTGCGGAAATGGGGCTTTCCGTCTCAATTTATGGGCGGCGGGGAGAGACGTCCCTCAACGGGAGGACGACAAGGCGTACGATGGATTCGGAGAACTAATTGGGCGGGGCCCGCGCGAGGTGTGACACGAATCAGTCAAGGTAAGGAAGACATGAGCGGGGAGAGGAGAATTCCTTTCCCATCCCCCACCTCCCTTCCGCGGAGGGCGAGAGAGGAGCCTATTTTGTGGCAAATGACAAAAGTATAAAGTGGAAGTTTAATAAGTGAATAGTGTAAAAGTGTAAAGTGGAAGACATTTAATATTCGATTAATATGACTCTAGTATTCAGGTCCATTTCATTTCATAGTAATTCTAGCATCGTAATACCTTACAAACCCTGCCGCAATTTCGTGTGGCAGAAGGTGAACCATCACCAGGCATACATACAAATATTTAAAAAATCATTCTCATTCATTTCATGATCGAATATAATGACCTATGTACTTTTAAGACATATGCATCAACTACTATTAGATACAATACCTATACTGATCGCCCTCTTCACACCTACGATCATATTTATTTTGATCTTTAATATTACGAGGAAAAAATGGCATTTAAACCAATTCGTTTTACAACCTAATCCCTGCTGTATGAAATGGATTCCGCCGTAATTAGGTGGAATTTTTCCATCGTACGGAATAAAAAAATGGCAACACTTCAATTTCACATAATAAACTTTTTATTTCCACGACCTAGGTTTCATCTACAGCGTGGCATCATCAGGTGGTGATGCCACGCTGTGATGAAACCCAGGTCGTGGAAATAAAGTGTACTATGCGGAATTACAGTGTTGTTATTTTTTAATTCTGCATCTCCCTGCTTTTTGTCTATGAACTTATCTAAGACGGGGCTTTCTCATATGAATACCATCCTGGGAAAAGTGACCTTACTCAAAGTGAAACAGTCAATTCAACCTAATCTTTAACCTACCGTCATCTAATTAATAGCACTTTTTACCCTCATTTAATTTCCTAGGTATCCTTTCTATGACTCCTAACTTTTTATTTACTATTCAGCAAATTTGTGGAATGTGTCCTCCCCATGAGAGGTTATTAGTTATCGTAAAACACATATATGCTTATTTCAATCTTAATAACCAGTAGACTCCATTCTAACATGTTTCCTGTTAGTACCCTTACTCCCAAGTGAATTTTGTCCTTTGTACTCTTTCTTTGTTTACCCTCATCTTCATTGATAATTCAATCCCAAGATTTATTTATTACAACCTAGTTTGTATTTTCTAGGGAGATTTATTAATGTGGTGGTTTCCCCATCGCCTTTCAATCCGCAATGGTGAGGCCAATTCCGTGAATTTCACTCTCGCCCTCAGCTGTGGCAGATGATGGCACTCCGATCATTTTGAACTGTGCCTTCTGGTAAAACTGCCGCCTTCCACTGGAGGTTGCGGGAATCAAAGTTGTAGCTGGTGATCTCAAAATTTGGTGCAACTTCAAGCCAAAAGAATTATTCACCTCCAAGTCGTTTTGTATTACCGGCGACCCTCAGTTCCGTAGTCTAGCTCGCCACTGATAGGCTATCTCTGCCCCCCTTGTCTTCACCCTCGTGGGAGGTTCTCGTAATTTCACTGTCTATTTGTTACTCGTCCATCTCTCCATATTCCATTTCCCATCGTACTGACTATTATTTCATTAAGTTCACCATGCTTTTCTCTTTTTCCACTACTTATTCAAGCTACTTGACGCTCATCACTTAATCTACACGTCTTTGATATTCGCCTATGAGACGATTTGAAGGGCTCTATTCCTCATGGGTCCACTTTTCCTATGGTCCACGTATCAGATCCATAGTGGCATACTCCAAACAAATGGTTAATCATTCTAATTTCATTTTTGAAAGCATTTATCAGTTATTCTTTTTCATGAATGTCTCTGGTCGATCTATTCGCTTTTATAGCTCTTACTCAAAATTGATGACCCGGCAGAGTATTGTACGCCATTAATAAAATCACAGAAAAACCAGTTAAAGTAGGACAGTGAAGACTCAGTTGTTATCGCTATGCCAATTTCAATTATAACATGCAAATATACACCGTTCCTTTTCTGAGTAGTCAGCGCAAAGAAATTCTTTTGGAAAATATAATTACTTCCCTCTTCTATCAATCTGATTCATATGCACATTTCGCATCTTTAATGTGCGGAGAAAGATTTAAATGTATTCATGGATCAACGACTAACTGTTCTAAGGTCCTTCATGGCCAAATTATGATGATTTTTGCAATCCACATTTTTGTCTCAGACCATTTACTGTTTCTAGTTTAATATTATATCTAAATCTTTTCCTTTACAATTCAAAATAAAATGGAGGCATTATTCTTCGTGTATTAAGCAGGTATCTTACTCAAATTTCTCCGCTTAATGCATTTTTTAAAACAAATATTTTTAATCAATCCATACCAGGCAAAAAAACAGATATTCCTTATGCTCACCCTGCAGTAAATGTTTCAACAGTGTTGACATTCGTGAAGTTCATACTTGTGGATTTTCCCTCCTCATAAATTTTAACAAATTTCTTATTTGAATTTGATTCTTTGTTAATATATTAAAAATTCCACATATCCATGGGAATCAGTTTTCCTCTTCCGGTACTACTTAGTTTTTTTACGCATTATTCTTTAATCACGCTCCTAATATTTAATTTAATATACGTAGTTAAGCAGAATCCCCAATGCCTGTTTTTGGCTCTGAAGAATCTTAAAAATGTAGGTCATTGAACTGGACTAACACTCATTTTCTGTCGTAATGGGACTTCAAACATGATTAGCAACAATAATATAACGTTTTAAAAGATATATTTTTCCAATTTTATATCTGTCATTGATATTAGACGAAGAATTGCATTAGCAAAAGAGGCCTTTGCAAAAAAGAAAGAGTTAATGAGAGGGACCCTAAATAAAGATTTGAAGAAAAGATTAGTAAAAACTCTAATATGGAGTGTA
>WURS02021500.1:0-27591 GCA_011762765.2 Rhinocypha anisoptera | reverse complement strand
TTGAAGCTTACAGGACCGAGGGCATAAACATGCTGGGCTTAAGGGTAACGCGCTTAGGGTGGGGGGGGGGGGGGGAATGCAGTGGGGTGGTGGGCTATGTTGCCGGTGGAAATTCCATTGAGAAACCCTCGACCAAAATGGCGGGATGGTATAAAAAAAATATGGAAGTCCATCGTGTAACTTGGTGGTTCGTTGAAACATTTTCGACGAGCTGGGAGGAGTTGTTGATGGCATTGGGCTTGCTTAGCTCAATGGAGCAGAAAGCCTTGTTGAATGTGACAAACCCACAAGTTATATAACAAAATCAAGAAAAAAAATCGGCATAGTCTCCCCCCATTTAGACAGTCGGGGGAATGGGCTGTCGGCAGTTACCCACACCCCCCCACCCATTCAACCGGGTGGGTCAGGTGACTGGGTTACCAAGCCCACCCACCACCCTAACACCCCCAGTACCAGCCCGTATTTACGTGAAGGATACTATTTTTTTGCGCGCAGTAAAACATATATTCTTTAATATTTCGTTCATTTATCATCTGGGGTTAGAATAATCTCTGGCGTTCGACAGAGGAGCAATCTGTCAATAAAACCGTCATTTCGAATGTTATAAACAATTTGCATAGACGTGGACTTATACATATTTCTAATTTTATTCCTTCTTCAAGCTGAAATTAAATACATAAATTGCTTAGCTTTCTCACGGTTTGAGCTTTGGCCTGGTGGCTAGAGTGTAGGTTTTCGAAAGTAAAGTCACCTGGTTCAAACCCACGGGCAACCTATAAGTTTTTCTGTGAATAATTTATTGTTGCCGTGGGCACTAATGATAAGTCGTTGGGTCATAATTTTTATAGGTTTTTTGCAAATATTTTTTGTATTGCGGAGAGCTTCATTTGTTCCCAGATAAATTATTTTTTCTAGGACTTGTTTGGAAAGGAAGTTAAAACTTAATAGAAAGACAAAATTTCAAGGAAAATATCTTTATTTTACCAACGAAAAAATACAATAGTTAGTGAAAATGTGAGTTACATGCAGATTCATATCAACAAAACATTTGGGAGTGGTTTTTTTGCACAAAGATTTTTTCGAATGAACTCGAATCTCAAGGAGGAAGTGAAAATCCATACAACATAGTTTACAACGCCAAAGGAGGAAGTTAAAAACAAAAAAGTCTTGAATTTATTACAAAGTCACTCCTACCAGCCAGCCTACAGATTCAGCAAACAATTTTGCCAATCGTGAAGAAAGAACGTCCAGAGGGTGGCGGAGATGATAATGACACCTGAAACCAATATAAAATGGAATAATTAGTTTGGCTCCATTTAATATCATAGGTACATGATATGGGGTTAAGGAACCATTGACTCACGAGGACTCGAAAAGCAACATTTTTATCTCGTATCGTGGGTGCGTACGAAATATTAGCATAAGTTAGAATTTTGCATAAGTTTGAAGCATACAAAGATAATAAAAGCTACCATGTGTAAGTGCCTATATATATGTGTGTGTGCATTACGATGAATGAAAGGCTAAGAATATTCTCTTTCCTGGGGAAAGAGAATATGATGCAAGGATTCATAACCATCGAAAAGTATGTTTCGGTGGTTTCCTGCTGAAAACCAGTCTTTTCAAAATGGTCTGAATTTCATTCTTACATAAAAAATTAATTAGGATAACAATGTTCAAAATTATTTCACCGTTTTTAATTATTTTCCTAAAATTTCATATCCAAATACTAACATTTAAAGTTTCGTCTGAGGTTAACCTCCCTATTTTATCTCGACGTGCCTAGCGACACGTCGCAATGGCGATCACTACTTTAAGCTATCATATCAACACATTTAAAAAATTAAAGCATCAATTCCTATCGTATTCGACCAATAAATTAGTTATAACATTTATTTTTAAAGTTTTAATTTTTTTCCACGCAGTTGTAAACTCGCTCGCAGGTGAAGAATTCTTGGATTGAATAAAACATTGATGATTGTTTTGAATTCATCATCTAATTTGTTGTACAGAACTAAATTCATGGGATTGCTATAACATTATTGCACACAAAGGGCTTATGCAAATTGTTTCTATACCTAGTTTCATATGAATAAACATCAGAATTTTTTTCAGCAAGACAAATTATTTGTAACATTTATTAGACAAATAGCCCTTTATATATATATACACATACATATTCAAATAGGAAATAAGGAAAGGGAACACATAAAACGACAAACACAAAGTAGACAAGCTTTTATGTGTGCTCTTGGCTTTATCGGGTTCTGCATCCGTGTTTGTTGCCATCCTGCTAGCGAAACTGTTGTCATCACAATTCAACAAACGTGGATGCAGAACCTGATAAAGTCGAGAGCACTTGAACACCGCCGCGAAAACCTTCGTACCAATTTAACCTTTTATGTGTTTATTATCTTTTATCTATTTTCTACCACACTTTGTGTTCGACCTTTTATGTGTTCCCATTCCTTATTTCCTATTATTTGAATGTATTTTCAACAAATGGTGGTTGTTTCTGTATGAATTTTTACATATATATATATTATCTGTTCTCGTGGCTGTGAAACATCTCTTTTTGTGTGGACTGATTTTTTTGTATGTACTAATGTAATTTTCATTTTTTCTTTTAATATCACTTGCGCCTAATGAGTATGATGCATTCAATATCACAATACATACATATCATTTCGAGATCTCTGGGCAAATGAAGATTATTATTAATGCGTCTTAACGATGTAATCTCATGAAATACATGCATAACACAAAAAAGAAAAGTATAAACCTACAAAACAATCTAAACAAATAATGATGACACCCAAAAAATATAAGCCAAATGATATGCTGGTAATAACTGCCAGAGTTAGTACCCCAATGATTAAAAAAGTAGAGGACATTGAAGAAAGAAGAATGGGGTGCCAACCTGACCCCTCGTAGAGGAAAAACAATGTGGAATATAGTAGACCATATTGCAGTAATACTGTAATTGCAGTGTATTGCAGTAATAGGCAGATGATGTATCCTCTTAAAAATCCCATTGGTTTTGCCATCCACTCTCCCAATCTATGGATTTCCCCAAATGTCCTATCCCTTACCTTTCATCCTTGTCTTCCTCTTCATCCTTCTCCGCACTCACATTTCAAAAATCTCTAAGCTGCACTCATTTGGCTTCCTTTAGGAACAAGTTTTGGAGCCATGAGGTTGAATGAGAAGTCCTTTGGTTTCTCAGCAGGTAAGAATATTGGTTAGCACCTAGGGTTAGCAACCTCTGCAACCAAGTAGGAAACCCAAAAACTGGCACAAGTTATTGAATCACAAACAAGGAATGACACTTCATGAAATAAAGCTGAAAAATAAAGGAAAAGACTTAAAAAAAGAGAAATATTAAATAAAGCAAAAATGTATTATTAAATACATCAAAAACTTTATTGCATTTTTGGATACCTTATAATCTCATTTGGATTTAATGTCGAAACATATTTACTCCTTACACCTGCAGGATATGTTCTCAAAAAAAGTATTATACATGAGGCAGGCAGTCAGTCTTATGCCATAGAACAAAGATTTATATATTTGGAGCACCATTTCTGCACACTGATCACATTATCTTGCAACATTCAAAATCACACTTTTTACTGACAACCTTCCACAAGAGGTTGAGACAAGAGCCACATGGCTTCATAAAAATGTACAAAATGAACTAGCTTAACAGCATATAAAATACAACAAAATCTGTGAGGGCAAGCATGTAATATCACATAATATGTATAATTCCCAAATTTAAAAAAGGCTTTCATATTAACTGAGTAACCTTCAAAGTCGTTTTAATGTGTATCACCTACCAAAACTAGATTTATACATGAATAGGCCCCTTACACAAGTTTCACTGCATAACAATCTACATTATTGTACAGAAGTGATAAAGAAATTGATACAACTCTGTACAAAAAGCATTTTATACAATTAGACTCACTTCTTGTGATGAATAGAAAATAATAACAAAAATTTCTTATTCTGTCATAAGAATAGAAACATCTTTATCAATTTATTCAGTTCATCTCAATAGAAAAGTTTTTGAACCCACTGTATTTTCTCACTGAGCTTTCAGCAAGAAAGTAAATTATGCAAAATCATAAAAAGGCAATATTCATTCTCTGATGGCAACATGTTTACAGAAAAATACAATCAAGACCTGTCACATATGGTTTGTAATGAAATGCTATACCTGATGTAATGCAGCAATCTCTGCCATCTATTGCTCTGATGCATTCTCCGAAGACTTTTCATATGGATGAGCCTTCGTAAGGTCAAACCAATTTTTCCTTGTGCCCAAGGATACAGAATAATGGTAGATATTCATAAAGAGTCACACTACTGTAAGCATATTCCATTTTAACTCTTGTTCAATACAGGGACAACATTTCAGCATTCTAATTTAAATGAGAGATGAACAGTTTTGCCCCTTTTGTAGTTTCATTGTTCCTTGAATGAAAGGGATTAACTAAAATTGTGAAATGCAGTAGTCTCATTAGCAAAATGAAATAAAAAAACTAAAATTGAATTACTTATTAAAATCTTTATGGACTGCTGTATGTCAAAAACTCAGTGAGGATTTTTCATATACCGTTGGTGTAGTATATTGCTCATTTCAACGTAGAGTAGAAAGAGATCAATGATTCTTTACAACCACAGTATTTTTGCCTTCTTTCTTAAAATAAATTTTATGAATCCTAAGATGCGATACACCATTACATTCCCAAAGTAGTTTTGTGAAAAAATACAGCTCTTAATTGAATATAGTTATTACCAGAAAGTTAACTGATATAAAGGCAAATCTGTAGTCCATCTCCTCAAAGCTCAAGCAAGATTTGTCTGTGCTAAAATTGTATGCAATGATGACGGTGGATATTGAATAATATTTCTCAACAAGATTAAACAAGTGTTACATACCTTACCTGTAATGGATTAAAACAATTTGTGATATGAATTCTTGGAACAATAAGTTATAATATTGATAGCAATATTTTGCCATCTCAATCTGAATAACACCTCTACTTCACCAATATATTATATATTTTTTTTAAATGAGGGTTCACTCTGCCATCCCAGCAATTTCAAATTTCACCCTGACTTTACTACATACATGGTTGATTCTAGTCTGCAGATAGTCACTCTAATTGACGGGTTGTTAACAACACTACATTGTTGAACCCCTTGGTTGATGAATGGCTGACATAACGGTCCTTGACAGCAGTACAAAAATTATAGTGGGCTGATTCATTGGCCTTTTCTTTAGCTTTTATTTTTAATTGAAACCCTGTGAAAATACGCACTTGAAATATGATATCAACCAAAGAGTCACTACAAAACCTCTTCATTCCTTGTTAAAATTGACAAGCGTGAACTAACTCCTAACCGAGAGGCAAGCTTTGCCATAGTCAATAACGATTCAAAGGAAGACATGACACTCCAAAATCAATCCACGACCATGTTTGAGCCACTAGGGAGACTTCAAGGGATTAGCATTCAAAGACTTGCCAAAGGAAGAGTCCGATGAAGGAAGACACTTGATGCATGCTGTTGATTTTTTTTTATACTTGGAGGTAAATAATATAGTTCTGAAGAATGCAGTGAATTGTATTTACCCCAATCTTCTAGATATTCCTTACTTAATCAAGGGCCTTCATAAGATATCTCCACATGCAGTATGCAACCATGATGCCAACAGTGATGCAAGGGACACACTTAAGTGAAACAATCATTTGATATATGACATACGCAAGTATATATTACGGATGACTGTTTTCAGGGTTAAATAGTTTGAATATGCTACGAAACAGGCAACATAGGGACTTAACAACTTCAATAAAAGTAATTGACAATTTCATACTGAATACCAGTCACAGGCAATAGGTACTCATGAATCATGAGAGGATAATGAAATGTCTGATATCAACAATGAGCAGTTAATTCACTTGGTTTTAAAATATAAAAACCATTATCACATTTTCAGTTACACAACCACCACACATTCTTTTGTTTATTTCTTGACGGCCCTGATCAGTTTGCTGAGAAAATGAGATTGGAGTATCATGTCTTCTGTTACACCTTAACTGGTGCTAGGAATAAACACCTTTGGAAATCGAGTCATCACACTTAAATTATCTCTTCCAAATTCCTAACCATGAGTGAAACCATCTCTTACATTAGTGAAACATTATGCAAATTTCAAGTTTTATTGCACAAGTAAATATGCACAAAATAAACGATATGTACAAGTTTTTAAGAATTCAATAGAGTACATTCTCACTGTACAAGATGCATTTCTTACAAAACCATGACCTTTATAAACATATATTCATAAACAAGTTGTTAAATGGATACTAGTATTTTAGGCTTGGAGTGCACATGAATGTACATCAACGTCACCTGCAAAGATCACTGGGAAAGGTACATGAAATACTGCCTGTTACACCACACTGTCAACAATTCTCTCTATGAGACATTAGCACCAGGGACAAGAAGATTCATGAATTCACCAAGGATCTCTAGTCCAATTTTAAAAATTACCTTCATGTCTGTAAAGATGATTGGAATAATTGTTTTATAATGCCTTGCTCTGAGCAATTGAGGTGAGGGGAAAAACACACTGAAATGAATGCTGTGTCATCTTGGGATTCAATGACAAAAAGTGAATGGTAGCTAAATAAACAAAAGAATTTCACACTTGGTTCATTTTATAGGTGTATATTACTTTGACCGAGGATTCAAGTAAAAAAATCCAATCTAATTGCAGTTCCGAATCTCTGCTTTGAGAGCATTGCATTCATCTTAGTTTTGCTAAAAACGGTAGCAATTTTTAGCAGATTGAAAGCTATGGTAGGAAGGTAATAGTTATAATTGTGCTCACAAATTGAAACCGAATGATCCTGCTAATGTTTGGAAAATGAGACAGGGCCACAATGAACTTAATATCACAATTTTCTGATTGAAATGTGTACAGAATTGGACTTTAGCAGGTAATTATGAAAAAGTTACTTACCTGTGGAAGCCATTTAAAAAGTGACGAGCTATCTTTAGAAAATGTTGGAATTGTTATAAGCATTTTCATCTTCATCAATTCAACAGATTTTAGTTTTTTCAAATATAAGTATGATACCTTATAATTCTTTAAAGATTGCTGCCAGTTATAGGCAATAGAAGCTTCTTGGAATCCTCATAACCTTAACCAAGGAAGAATTAAAGGAATTAGAAACAAAAAAAGAGGTTGGAAAAATGAAAAAAGTATGAAGGTAAATCCAATGAAGAGCTTTACACTGTAATAGGAAAGTAAAAGAATTTTGGGTATCAAATGAGACTCTAGAGTGAACAGTGAAACCTGACTTAATGGCCACCTTTATTCAGGGGCCATTATTCAGGGGATCGAATGGTGGCCACTTAAAACAGGTGTCACTGTATTCAATCATGCTGTAGCTTCCTAGGCATTAAGGTTTCATGAACGACCAACCTAACATCCCATCCCTAGTGATAGCTTATCAATGGTATATAAAATTCTTATAACATGCATTCATTCTGAATTACCATAATAGTGTTTTTAAGGAATGACCACTGATGAGTGATGGGATTTAAAAAAAAAGGCAAGAGTAAAGCAAAGAATAGGAAGTTACCAGATCCTTAGGTAATATTGTCACCGAATGCCAGCAGACTAGTTTCATCTTCAAAATGGCCAGATTTTTCTCTAAGGATACAGATTTATCTTTTTTGTTATAGCTTTACGACACATGTGGCATATTTTAAGAGTTTGCGAACACTTATCACATGCACTGTGGCCACATAAAAATGCTACAGTTCGTTTCCTCTCCATGCATATTGAACAGTTAAGGGCTTCCTCCATCTCGGCCAACTTATTCACGAGAAACTGAACACGCTCGTTTCCAGGGAGCTGAGGTTTTGATGGGATGGGGTGTCCACCTGTAATGAAAGGCAAAAATTAAAATGCATCCACGTAAATCTCTGCAAAGTTATATTATAACCATATGCAAAAAATCATATCAGGACATTGAGCAAAACGTTCTGGGGAAATTCCTGTTTCTTTTTGGACTATGAAAAATAAAAATATCTCACTATCTACTAGCAAAGCCAGATATCTCATATTTTATTCGATTTTGAAATTTCAAGCAAAGATTTATTAACAATTCAGTGTAAAGAATTATTAGTGTTTCTCTAAGTGAAAAAAGTGTTTCTCTAAATAAAAAGTAGTTTCTCTGGTGAGTCAGATAGGGACTCATTGTCGAAGAACCTAAATGCAATTCAAAACTAGTGTGAGATATGGGACTTGGAATTAAATTTGAAAAAATGAACTTTTGGAAGAAGTCCAGAACATCCGAAATCTTTTACAGCATAAGGAAAACAAATTTAACTAACGTAGAGAGTACAAAATATTTAGGTGTTACAATAACGAAAGATGTCATGGGGAAAACATGTTTGGGAAATTTGTGGAATAGCAAATAAAGAGTTAGGATTCACAAGAAGGGTGCTAGGGAAATGTAATGACATGGTAAAAGAGCGCAGTTACTTTTCACTAGTTAGGCCTCATCTTGAATATGCCTCCAGTGTATGGGACCGTCATGAGACAGGATTGGTATTGGAGTTGGATTGAATTTAGTGTAGAGAGGCCAGATTTGTGAAAGGTTGTTACTACCAACGTAGAAGTGTAACAAGCTTAATGGAGAAATTAGGTTGGGAACCACTTGCAGAGCATAAGTTGAAGTGCCAGTTAAATTTATTATGCAGATTTCATGAAGATCACTTCAGTGAAGAAATCAAAAATATATTGCAAGCCCCGACACACTATGGTAGATCAGATCACATACATAGAATCAGGGAGATAGACTGTCAAACCGATAGATATAAAATGTTATTTTTTCCACACACAATTAGACCCCAAAATAAATAGGAACACAAGCTCGAATATAATAGGCTAGCGAGTGCACATATATATATATATATATTATCATGAATGTTTTTAAAAATTAAATGTTAATTTATTTTGTTTCCACATGACATGAATTTCCCGTTGTCATTGAAATTTTTGCCTGTAAGTAGTTTCTCTGCATGTGTATTATATCTGCTATATGCATGTGGGAATACATGCCTGGTGATGGCTCACTTACCTCCTGCTTGCAACAGCTTGCAGGGTATTACATAGATGTTAAATTTTATATTTAAGGACATGAACTTGAGATAAACCAGTTCATACATACATGATAAGATTGATATACAGTGAAAACCTCCATTTACGGACACCTCTTACATACAGACACCTCACACTTACGGACAGAATTTGATTCCTCGGCAGAATTGTATGCTCTTGGTCTCACCTCTAACTTAAGGATACTTTCTGCTGGACCATTAGTGTCCGTAAGAGAGAGGTTTTACTGTAATGCATTTGAGCATTTTCAAGCTTCTGTAAATCTGCCATCTAACATCCTTTCATCCAATGAGCTGGATCCTGAAGTTGACAAGCCTCACTTTCCATTCACAATCTACCACACTTAATCAAGAGATAATAATTAAGATTGTTACCTAGTATTAGTTTTATTTTTTTTAATAGGTCATCTTGATGGCGTGGCACTGCTCCAATCAGAGAAAACCCAACTGTATGACCAAAACACCCTTGTCCTAGGTGGGACCTGTTATGCAAAAACTTAAATAGAAGCTGCCGGCTGAGTTAGCCTGGTAGGTGGCATGTTTCCAAACTAATCCATAGGTTGTGACTTTCAATGTCACCTTGGCCATGGGTGTTGTGTTTATCGAATTGGGTTTTTCTTTAATTTAAGATAGTGTCAAATAATAAAGTGATATAACTTGCTAACTACAGTTCCCGATGCACCTTATCTTATGAAAAAAAATAATATCCACTACTAAAATAGAAGCCATATGATTAGTTTTACAATGCCATATATTAGTTTTACAATTACTAATTAGGTATTTTAAGTATATCACTTAGTGGTTGATTTCATTGATCATTATTGTAGAGTTGAATATTCTCAGTCAATAAAATGATTTATCAAAAGAGAGAAGCAAGAAATAATTAGAGCAAATGTAAGTTTATTCACTGAGGCAGTGCCATGGATAATAATAGGCACAGTAAGTGAGTAATAAAATATTAGTAAACATATTATGCTTTAAAAATAGAATTGATAAAGAGGAAATCACTGATCATCATTGCAAATCACAATTTAATAATCTGAGGAAAGGCTTAGTAAAAGTGCATTGGTTTAAGGTTCTAAAAATTTTTCTTTCGAAGAAGGGGAAGACCAGGTTAAAAAAAAGGAAGGTTTTTTGATATGTTGAAATAAATTCACTAAGTAACTCCAAACAAGAAATTTATGTGGAATTAGTGAATTTACTTCAATAGTATTGGTTCCACCACGTCGGAATTTATCAATTTTCTGATATGGTTTATAATAGGTTGGAGAAATAATTTCACACAGAAAGGAGATTTGGATATAAAAACCGAGTAACTGATAAGATTTGTGCTCCGAGGAAATTTGAAGAGAGGCAACAGGAATGAAAGATATTGAGAGGTACAGCAAGATGATTAAGGTGAAGACTGAATATCATATAAACAAGAATTAGGAAGTAAAACATGAATTTTGATGAGATGAGGAGAAACAGTAATCAGAGCTGAAATATTATTTATAATGATGCTCAAGGTGCTTTAGTAGAAATCAACAGGGTGTAACGGTTTCCATAACCCACTGAAAAAACTACAACTGACTGAATACACCAGCTAAGAAAATCATAATTACAATTTATGATTGTAATTGAGAGCAATCAGTGGCAAAGACATAATGAGTAAAAGGTTGATGCAATTTTCAACAAAAAATATACAGTAGAAGTCTACTATAATGAGAGCTAATAAATGACGAAAAATCTCTCATTATAACGCACACTCGTTATAGCCGACGATCATTTAAATTTGCCTCTTTCAGCATTTGTAACAGCACCAAAAGTAGGTGAAAATGAGCCATGAAGTAGCTGTATCAATCCATCTGCAAATGCATTCATAACTAATGTACGTCATGCATCGGTATTATCTTTGGCTACGTTTCGTGAACAATCATAGATAAGGTATGGCCTACGGTTAACAATTATGATTACATAAATAAGAGGAGGGTCAAGAGATTGGTCATCCTGCTAAGGTTAACACAGACAAATGGGCTTTTCCTGTATTGTCTACAAGTCTAGCTCACAGCTCCAAAAGTTCTTTTATTCCGATTGATTGGCTATAAGGACGAAATAGCACCAGAAAATGACAGACTGGTGCACAGATTCCAAGATAAGTTGTTCAGTCATTCCCCAGGAAAGTCTGTGGCATAAAAACAAAGTTTTCTCTCATAAAATCACCACAAAGTCACTCGTAAAGTCTTCATTACAATGTAGATTCGAGAGGCATGACAATGTAATGAGTGTTTTAATCCTGCGATTTATGCAACCTGAACACCACCTACGGCAATATCTACTCGCTATAGCGATAGTGCAGGTGTGACCACACGTAATAACCGGTGGAACTCCCTAGTTTTAACACGTGAACCAACCAATGCAAAATGATCACTCGTTATAGCGATACTCTCGTTATAAGCCATACTCACTATAGTGGACTTCTACTGTGTGTTTATTGCAACCTAGGTTTCGATGCTACATAATCATCATCAGGCAAAGAAATGGTTGTTCTCACTCATTGCCGGCCTCGGTGGCAGCGGAGAAACGTCCTCGTCTGCCAACCTGGAGGTCGTGGGTTGGAATCCCGACTACGTGGATTTTTCAATCTCCACCTAGGGCATGGATGTGTGTGTTTCGTCCTTGTTGTAAAAAATGTTACAGAGCCCACTGTAATTGGCCTATTAATGCTGTTTGTGGGCGATTGAAAATAAATAAACAAAAATATATATATATTCATGTAGTGCCGTCATGGGGGGACTGCACTATATCAACATATATACATATATGAGTGTAATTTACCATTTCATTGCCTGATGATGATGATGATTTAGTATCAAAACCTAGGTTACAATAAACACATATTTTTTGTGGAAATTTGTATCAACCTTTTACTCAATATGTTAAAATTCCACCACATCACACCTGAAACTTCGATCTTTGGCAAAGACTTATTTTTATTCATCTGCACTCACCAGTGGTAATCCTCTGAATCACCATCGCTCCACATTTGAGGCACTTTTTCATTCGAAGAGAACATTCGGCACAAGCAACTCTATGTCCACAGGGTTCTAAAACTACCAAATCACCGGGTTCTGAGCAAATAGTACATTCTATGGACTCTATGGATGTGAGGCCAAACTCGTTGCCAGTTATTAAGGGGGGGTTCGAAGAGGAAGTCGCGGGGTGCGCCAAGGGAGATCCTTGTCGACTGGCTCCATTCACGACGTCCGAAACGGCCACAGTCATCATAAGAGGAGTGACTATGATGTCGCCTGGGGCAGTTCCATGCCCTTCCAATGTTGCTGCATCGCTCGGCTGACCGGCAGCGGTGGTGCTGGAGGTGCTGGTAGCCACGTGGTTTGGCGAAGGGGACACTTGTAGACTCCTAATGTGCCAAAGGTAAAAGTGACAGAAAGTATTCAGAAAGCCAGTTGATTTCGTCAAAGACTTACTGAAAGACAGGCATTCACTGACTTTGGACTACAATGTGTAGTAATCCATTAAATTATTTTAATTCCTCAGTAAACTTGTTTGCTGTAATTTATTCAATTTTTCCAATTCACCTAGGTCCGTCACTTGGTGGAATTCCATAATGACATAGATAAAAATTTTAGTTTTGCTAGGATGTATTTCCACAGAATTATTTTACACTCCCCGTTTCGATGGATTACTGTCAAGGTCCTCCATTACATCCGGTCTGACATCTGGTCATCATCATCTGACAAGACTACTGTCACCAGACGATGACAGTAATCTGTATAAACCAGTCGTTTAAAATAATTCTGTGGAAATGCATCCAAGCAAAACTAAAATTTGTAGTTTTTTATTTGTGATATTAAATTTTTGTAAAACTTAAAGAACTTTCAGCTTCTAATCCCATTTCCATTAATGTGGTGACTTACAGGATAGGCAGATAAACACATTGTAATTTCTAAGTGGTGAATCAACTAATAATGAAAACAAAATACATACTAATTATGGTTAATAATGATATTCACTTCTATGTTTTCTACGGCATGCTTACACTTTTAAACAAAAACATTTAAATTTGGGTGATAAAGTGAATGAATTTGAAAGAGCATCTGCTGCTTATATGGTTTAGTTTTTCTTAAAATGCTGCAGTTGCCTTTACAAGTTACCATGTCTTCTCCATAGGAGAAAGAGTAATGGTTTCGGATATGTGGACGTACATTTTCCTTGCACTGTACTCCTTTAAAATGGCCACGAGGGCAGGGATGGGCACGAGCTGCAGTGGTGAGCGTCCCCTGCGATTCTGCTTGTTGAGATCACAGCCCTCTTGAGCAAGGTAACACGCAATGGAAAACGCAACTCGATTCTCTATTGGTTTCAGGGTGCCATCCTCATCTTCGTACCTTTTATTTTGCAGCTGCATGAAAATCTGGAAAAAAGAAAGTAAAAAGGTTACATCTTTCATACTGAATCAGTTAAGCCATGTCATAAAAACATAGCAGATAAAATAAATAAAAAGGAAAAATAGGTTGACAAAAAAATACTAATATGTATTGTAATTTCCAACATAACAGACCATATAACAAAATACAATACTCGAGGGTTACAACTTAGATGTTTTTATAAAAGATAACAAAAACATTTAAATTGATGCGTCTAATAGAGATTCAGTATCTGAATACTTATGCTTTCCTTGTAAAAAATATTTCACCTTTTTTTTAAAAGACTCATTGGATTCAAGTGCTTTAAAATTTTCAGGAAGTTTGTAATATAGGGTATGAAACCCATTTCCCTTTTCCTCAGCTTTTCTCTTTTAGTCCTTATAGAGTTTAAACATAGACTTTTCATATTCCTAGTTTCATGTCTAGATTAAAGAGCGTTGCAACAGTAGTTTTACATATTTATGGAAAAACAAATTACAATAATCAAAACACTTTACTTTCCACTGAAAATATTTATTCACAACTAGTTTTGCTACTAACTCCATATCATAATCAAGTGATCACTTGATAATGCTACAGAGTTAGTAGCGAAATTAGCTGTGAATAAATATTTTCAGTGGAAAGCAAAGTGTTATAATAACTGCAACATGTTAGACTTCCACAAAGTAAATGCCTCTTCTATCAACTACAAAAACAAATTTTCCTGTATGTAAAATGATTTGACATAAAAAGAGTGAACGAAATCCTGGAAATATTCTGAAACCTGCTTTATAGCTAATGATTTTATTTCAACATGATTAAATATAATAATATTATGTTTCTTGATTTGGAAATAAAAAAGCTAACACCCAACCTCAATATAGTAATTACATTTACTGATTTTGATTGCTTCAAAGATCACAATGGTTTCTGTTCCTCGAACAATGTGTGCAGTGGTACCTATGTATTGACTCACCCCATGTATGATTGGTGCTTCAGACTCGTTGATTTCAGTAGTAATGGAAGCCTGTTTCATCAAAGCAAGATGAAGACCAATATCACCATCTTCATCTTCAGCATTTACAGATGCACCACCGGAAGACACCAGCAATTCGACCACCGAGCAGTGACCCTGGGACATCAAAATGTAACCAAAACATTTTATGGGCGGTGGAATCAATAAAATATAAGCAGAATGCACACATACTTAGCTCGGAATTAAAATAAATCAAAAGAGAGAGTTGAGAGGCAAATCCAGTCATTGGCAGCCAGAGATAAAGAAACAAATTGCAGCATACATAAGATACTTGTGCCAATTTGGTTTGGCTCTTGTCAATGTGGAAATGCATCGGATGAAAGTGAAAGAAATTTGTTGGTGGGATTCCACAAGAAAAAATTATCCATTATTATAATTCATGTGATATGATTATTTCTAAATTCGCTCCACTTTCTTGGGTGCTGGTAACACAACTGCTGGATGACCTCTTGTTTAGTGAATGAAATTTGAAATCATACCAATATTTATAGTTATACAAACAGACTTCTTCAAACAAAAAGCAAGAGTGAATGCATTTAGAGCAATTTCTTTGAGAGGTTTATCAGAGCTGTAACGTCAGAATTATTTGTGCCATTCTGCTCCTCAGGAAACCAAAAAACTACTGCACACTTCCAAATTTACGTCTTTTAATCCCACATTTCTCACTCAACAATCTCCCACTCCTCACTCAACAATCTCGCATACATAACTACCAAACAAACTTTTTAACAATTAACTATTTAAAATTTTACACAACACCGACAGCAATAAAACAGCAGGATAGACGTTACAGAGCATACTCTTACAGGGGTACAAGGGAACGAGTGACACTACGTACCTGAGAAATAGCCAGCAGGAGAGGAGTTTGCTTCCTGTTGTTTCGAAGGTCAACATCCGCCTGCCCCTGCACCAAGAGCGTTTCAGCGACGGCGCTGTGCCCGTTCAAGGCCGCCAGGTGAAGGGCAGCAAAGCCATCGTCCTTCTTCACGTCAACCAACTGCCTTGCTTGACTCAGCAGGCGTTCGGTTGCACTTTACGAAAAAAGTCAAAAGGACAGTTAGAAAGGAGACATTTTTCACTGGAGATGACTGCGTGGAACCATGTTGTTCATTCATCATACGGAGGTTGCCAATAATAGTGCAGTAAATTTAAACAATGTCTACATCTGATATATTTTCAAACATGACAAGATGAGATTCATTTCCCTGGAATAAATTCTGTTTCTTTATATGCTTTGTGAACCCATTATCCTAAAACTAAATTAACGAAATTCCGACATACTTTCCAAAATTGGAATAAAGGGTCCTGTAGCAGCACAAGAGTCGTAGAATAAGGGATACATTTCTGAATCAAATGCAAAACTATTTAACATAATTTAGGCATGGATTAATAACACATGGATTTAGAATAATTTTTAATAAAATTGTTTCATCAAGTTTTTGATAAAGAACAACTTTATATACATGACCTTAATAAAGAATGTTACCAGTCATTAAAAAGATGGGAAAGCTCTTAATGGAACCAAAGGATATTCAGGAGAGATGGAAAGAATATTGGCCATTCTGAAAAGCTTTGTTTAGACCCTGTCAATTTTCCATATAGTCTCCTCAATGAAGTTCAACTCTTAAAACCATGTGTAGCTGATACGTATTAGTTTTTATAGTATCATGATTATCACCTTGTCTCTGTGTACATCACCTGAGGAAATTTAAATGTTTTTCTGGAAAAATTAACAATTCTTTTAGAATTAATACATACATCTACACAAAAATCAAAGAATTTTAACTGGTGACTTCAAATGCAATTTTACGAGGTTTTTCTGAATTTTATGTTTAAAAATTTGTAAACTTTATGTCATCATGTTGGTCTAATCTTAAGTTGAATTGGAGGGGGGCTTAAGAATAAAGGAATTTAATATTGAAATATTAATGGGAATTGATATTCCATGTATTAGTGCACCATGCATAGTTTCTCTTGACTCGCCAAAAACTGACAGCCACATGAAGATGCTGTGATAAAGAAAGACCGAGAAACCCAGTGGGATTTGAAATATTTTCATGTGGGATTGCAGAGTTTCCTTCTAAACCTTTCAAAATATAGCCACGGCTACAAATTACTCATTCTTATGGAATTATTCAGAAAAATGGTAAATATTCAGAAAGGCAATTTGGTATTCCAATATATCCTGCATTAATGCAAATTACTTTAATCAGAAAATAATTTCTAGCTTGTAAACTTATTTCCTTTGTTTTTTTTCTATGCTCTCAAGGATGTGTTAGAAAAAAGAGCACTCTCATCACATTTATTATTTGAAAGACTTTAAGTTTCTATTGCCTACCTCAGAAAATTAATTATCCAAACCCATGTTTTTGCACATGGTCTCTTTTGTCTTTTTAGGGTTTACATGCAAGGAGGTACATCTAATCTGAATCTTGACCCAACAAAGTCCAAATGTCAATTCCCGCACCAAAAATTCTGTCACCCTTACTTAATGATCTTGAGCAAAACTTCCCTGCCGGAACCATGTGCCTCCCCCATCTGACCATTTTGCATAAAAACCGATAGTTTTAATAGTATTTCACGTTGTTCAACCTTTAGTAAACACCAAGGGGCTTTGAAATGGTTGAATGGTGGTAGTGTTAAATTGTTCTATTAGTCTTGGGTTCAGTACTGTTTTTGTTACACATAAATGACCTTCCAAGCACATTAAAATCTGTACCTGGTGTATTTCCTATATTATATGCATACAATACCAATGCCTTAGTGTCTGCCTCTTCGATAGACTGTTTGGTCTCAAAATCAATCACCGTTACTCAACTTCTACAGGAGTGGTGCACTGGAAATTATCTTATTTTGAATGTGGAGAAATCAAGTTTAATTTATTTTTTCAACAAAAATAAACTGCAACAGGGCATATCTATCATTATTAATGGCAAACCTCTACCACAAGTTACCAGTTCCTGCTTCCTGGGGGTAATTCTAGACAAAAGTCTATCTCGGGAAGGTCATATTCAGAACCTACACAGCAACCTCAACTCAGTGTGCTTCCTGATTCAGTCTATCAGACATACAGTAAATCAAGATATCCTATGGGCAATTTACTTTGGCGAATTCTATTCCCAGGCCATTCACAGCATTCTTTTCTGGGGTCCTGCACCAAGAGGCAAAAATAATCTTCAAAATTCAAAAGAGGGCTCTCTTATGACTCATGTGTAATGGCACTCCTTTTTGCTCCATGTCGCCCCCTCTTTAAAAAACTCCATATCCTTCCTCCTCCACGTGTATATACGTTTACTTCCATTGTCAGTGTTAAACAAAATCTGTATAAATATGCCACAAATAACAATTATCATAGTTATAACACAAGAAGCTGTACAGATCTCCATAAAACATATGTAAGAACAAGAAATGCTGGTTATACCCCCTTGGCATATGGACCTAGTGCTGCTTAAGAAAATGACTTCTGAATTTGTCTCAATGACATGTCACTTTTAAAATGTAAACTGCATCAATACAGTAGAAGTCCGCTATAGAGAGTATGGCTTATAACGAGAGTATCGCTATAGCGAGTGATCGTTTTGAGTTGGTTGGTCCACGTGTTAAAACATAGGGAGTTCTGCCGGTTATTACAAGTGGTCACACCTGCACTAACGCTATAGCGAGTAGATTTTGCTGTAGTTAGTGTCCGGGTTGCATACATCACAGGATTCAAACACGCATCACATTGTCATGCCTCGCGAATCTACACTGTAATGAAGACTTTATGAGAGAATTTGTGGTGATTTTACGAGAGAAGACTTTGTGGTTTGAATTAGTTACAAGTGCATGATTTTTGGTGACAATATTTTAAAATCTTTTTGATGAAACGATCTATTTTCAATACATTTGTGGATGGATTGATACAACTACTTCATGGCTCATTTCCACCTACTTTTGGTGCCGTTATAAATGCCGGAAGAGGCGAATTTAAATGACCGTCGGCTATAACGAGTGTGCGTTATAACGAAAGATTTTTCGTCATTTATCAGCTCTCGTCATAGCGGACTTCTACTGTATATGCAATTTATTTTATTCAATTGAGGAATTTCTTCACGAATAATTGATTGTTTGTCACCTTCCCACATTTTATGATTTTCATATTACTTATTGGGGTGTCCTTTATTCGTAACAACAAATCGCTCGATAAATAAAATGAATTGAATGAATATCCTACTTGACCCCTCATATCTCAGAACCGAGGCATCGACTCAATTTGAAACTTTTCTTTGAAACGACAACTATTTCATCATAAACTTCCATCTCGCACACGTTTTGGCTTCAAAATGAGGTCCAGGAAACAAGCATTTTTCTGGCCCTTTTTTTTGCATTAACTCTGTCACAGGTCACAACTCTGTTCTTAGAGCCTAACACTTCCACTGGTCCCAGAGTCATCACTCATCCCCTCATGCACAGATATGTGTACTCCGCTGCCATTTATATATATAAGTATATAACATCAACCAGGAGGTCTTTTGCTCCACTCCAGTGAAATTGTGAAATCTACTCACAAGTTATTTCCTTTTAAAGCTGCATGGTGGAGAACATTGAAACCTCTTTTGTTCTTCAACGTGAAATCAACCCCAGGAACATTGCATAGCATATCAATTATATCTAGGCATTCTTTTCCTATGGCATCATGCAGAGCAGTATCACCATACGAGTCCTGTAATGATAATTATTTAATCATTATCAATTATTATTTAATCATTATCAATAAATTATTTAATCACATGCCTACATTGGGGAATAACAAAGCTATGAAATTTCAAAGTGCTCATCATACTGAAGAGCAATAATAATAATAATAAATTTATTATCCAAGGACCATACATAGATGCAGGTTTAGGATTCATCAAAATCTATAATACAAAATAACCCAAAATACAGAAATTTTAGTAATAAAAATAGAAAAAGATAAGGAGTGATCCAAAAAAAAAATACAGCTTATTCACTCATGTGATGTACTATGACAGTAATCATTCACAGTTATTTTTTTGATTCTCATTTAAGAGTTCATTCAAAGTGTAAAAGGACTTCATCAACAGATAAATGTTTACTTTATTCTTAAAGCTAATGATACATTTAGTGAACTTAATGCTGTCAGGGAGTGAGTTAAAAATTTTTGTTTCCATTGCAAACGTGCTCTTGCTAGATATTCTAGAACTGTGGCGTGAAACATGAATGGAATCCATGTTTCGAGTCTCATATGAGGTGATTTATGTTCTGATTTACGTAGGTGATAAATAAGTTTAAGAGTATTTTACAGAATAAAACAGGAATAACTTTAAAGACAAAGTCAAAAAAGATTTTTTTATTACCTGCACATTGATATTGCACTTAAATTTCAGCAGAAGGAGAACACACTGCAAATGCTGTTTGTTCACTGCAACATGTAGCGCTGTGCACTGACCACGATTGATGGCATCCACATTGGCTCCTCGCATCAACAGCAACTCCATGATTTCTGGTTGGTTGCTTAGAAACATTAAAATAATATCATGAGCATTTTTTCAAGGCTGTCACCAATTTACCTTTATTTAGCCAATAAGAAACTATGTAAGGCTGACTACTACATCAAATTTTTCCAGGAAATACAATAGAAAGTATAACACACACACACATGCACACATTTGAATATGCATTTGTATCAACCGCCAGACAAAATTGCAGTTGCACCTGAAACGTGGACAAAAAGGATAAACTATATGATATTTTTTAAGTGTCATATAAATTTTGAGCTACAGGCAATGAGTTTGATTTCATTCTATAACATGTTTTCAAAGTAGACGTATGATTTTGAAATAATCACAGTCAAAAGATTAAACAACTAAAACATTTATAGCAGAGTACACTTACGTATGACTCTTTTTAAGTTAAAGACTTATCACGAGATAGGTATGGAAAAAAATTTCATAGGTGGAATATGGCGGGAGATGGTCCTCATGATAAGAGCAAGAACAATCCTAATTTAAAAGAAAGGTATCACTGTTATTCTTCTCAGTAATGAGATTAATCCTTGGATGAGTTTAAGGTGTGTCCATGAATATTGAAATTCATAATTCAAGTAGGGAATAATAGCATTCATATTTATTTTTATTTGTATGTACTGAATCATGATTTCTTTTGAAAGAAATCAAATATCCAATTTTTCACTTCATAACATTACTTGACTTCACGCTCCATGCATTTTTCTAAGTATAAATGTAATAACTGTTATTGTTAAATGTACATATTTGAATACCTTCATACATATTCATAATTGGATCCTGTTCCTTTTTTGTATATAAAAGAGAAATTCATTGTGTTATCATTCAGTGAAGTTGTTAAAATTACTTACTTATGTATCAATAAACATTTATGTACCTTAACCCTATGAATAAAAAAAAATTCTCAGAAACTGCACAAGATATAGAAAAAAATTAACAAATGCATTTATTGTACTTTCACACATATTTATAATTGTATTAGACTACTTTTTATTTGTAACATTGTTATACAGATGTGTCTATATGTACTTTCCTACATTTGTGTATTAATACTTGTGTATACTTTGTATACTCGTGCATATTTACAGGTGCGGTCACACTTATTATAAATAAATAAACACGCTGACCTCCAGGAATTGCTTTACTCACAGGGCCTGTTCTCAGAATCTCAAAACATTGGACTTGATAATATAAATTGAAATAAAATTGAAATTATTTCAACATTCAAACAACATGGAATGCAATGCCAATAGTAAGAGTCAGCACATTTAAATATCTGTTTACATGGCTTTGTGAAGAATGGACATCTGACAATGAAGTAAAATGCTGTATTGAACAAGCTTGTCAGGCATTCTTAAAAATAAGAAGGGTGCTTACATGCTCGAATTTAGACTTGGCCTAAGATTAAGGGTCATTAAAATGTTACACTTGAATAAATTCAACCTCGACATTACTGAAATAAAATAAACTAGGTTTAATTCCACAGAAATGTATTGCACAACTCAACTGGTTTCAACCTTTCATTATCAAGAGTAAAAGTAATACAGGATTGGCTTGAATATACATAAGAGACAGGAAAATGAGTGGGGGGAGGGGGAAGAGGGTATTTAGCTGGGATTGGTGAATGAGGGTAGAGGAAGGGGGGGAGTCGAGGGGAATGTTGAACTGATACCTCCGAGGAGGAAGGGGGGGCACATGGCAAGGGAAGTGAATAGACCTAAAAGGTGACATCACAGAGTAGGGGAAGGTAAACAGGGCTAGGGGAGAGGAGGTGGGAGGACCGACCGGGACATTGAGCAAAGGAGAGGAGGTCAAGGGTATAAGGCCATTGAGAAAGTGGTTACAAGAATATTGTGAAATGACAATATTTCAAAGTTCTCCAAGAAATTAAGTTTGGCACCTTTGTCACAACTACGTAGGATTTTGGGAGAAAAACCAAACGAATGACCCTTGTCTATTGACCCTTGTCTTATGTTGTTTAGCCAGCTTAAGACTTGTTGTCACCCTTGACAAATGTTGTCAAATATAACAAATGTTAACAAAACTTGTCTATAAGAATTTTTGAACATGTAAAATCTTTTGTTAAATGTTACACTTGGTTGATACTTCTTTATGGTATAGAAGGTTGGACACTAAGTAAACACTATCAACAAATTACAAGTTTTCAAGATGTGGACATGCAGAGGAGAACTTAAAATATTGAGGACAGTGTGAATGATAAATGAAGAAGTTCTTAAGTGTGTTGGCAAACAGTATGAGCTAAGAAGAGGAAAATGGCACGTGTAGGACATACCATGCGTAATGAGAAATACCAAATTCGCAGCTGATAATCAAAGGCAAAATTGAAGGCAGGAAGGGAATTGGAAGAGAGAAGATATCTTGGATTCAAAACATGAAGAAATGGATACAGCCGCATGATTTTCAGAGCACTGGTGCACGTGGTGGGTAGCGGAGATGGGATGGAAAATTGATTGTGAACATCCATTAGTACGTTTGAATTAGAAGAAGAGGAATACTGAATGCTGTTAGGGACTTCTTGATACACACCCAAATGCAGAATAGTGAAGAGCAGTGTCACCATCGTCGTCTGTCACCTCCAAAAGGGCACCGGCACCCAGGAGCAAGAGCACCAAGTCCATGTGTCCCTGGTGACAGGCGACCTGCAAGCAAGTCTTCCCACTGCTCTTCTGATCCAGCTGAAAGGTAATTTGGCAAAAGTAAATTCCCTGATTCGCATGAACTGAACAACAAACTGGAGTATGGGAAATGGCCATAGCTTTTGAGTACACAAAAGTATGTCATACTGATTCAAACGATTTCCTGGGACGAGATCAACTTTTGTCAATTTCAATCATTGCATTTAGGAGCACATGTGCACAGTAATTTTAAAATATCAATTACATCTTACAATTTTTTTCAAATGTCTACAGAAAGATCTCCATTACATTACAATTCAATGACTTACATCTTCAAGGAAAGTTTTAAATATTTTGTACGGCCACAGGAAGATTTATTGGAGAACTCTCAGATAGTGCGTGCATGACATTAGTGAAGCAATGCTGTAGCAAGTCAGAGAGAGAGAGAGAGGAACACAACACATTTGATAGGAATTCATGTGGTCGCTCAATATTTTTCCATTATTTTTGAAATTGGACTTCCACAGATTATCAGCCTTTGTCATGACTTGGATGAAAGGCTTCTCCTAAAATTTAAAGCATAAAATACTCTATAGCATTGGCATTAACAAAAAGATTCTCTGCATGTACAACAGACATGGAAAATATAACTTCAGAAAGTATATAAAACTTTTCAAGACACTCACCTTTTCCGGATATCTGACGAGCAAATCCCTGACAATGGGCAAATGACCCTGAGCGGCTTCCCTCACTAACTTATCTATGCTGGTACATTCTAACTGTTGCTCAAGGTTTGACAACAATGATGCTAATGGATCTATAATGGACCAAACATCATCCAAAGAGCAAGGCCGTAAGGGACATCAATCAGGCAGGTCAGAGGAAGAGAGAGCGAGAGAGAGAAATAGAAAGAGAAAAAAAGATGCATGTCATTCGGATAAAGGAAGGGTTCATTTTATAGGAATTAACAACAAAATATATGAATGAGGAAAACAACTTTCTCAAAAATGCATTCCAAATTACTCCCAGCTAAATATTCATATTTTAAAATATATATGAGGAAATAATTCTAAAATAACAAGATCAAGGAAATCTCTTTGCAGGAAAGCACATTGAAAAATATACATATGTGGATACAGTATGGTGACTAGCACTAAGCATAATAATGAATGCCAAAATACATATGCCATTCTTTGTGCATAATCATTATGTCACAATGAACTTCAAGGTAGCAAAATGATTATAAAGCATTATATTTCGTTGAACAATCACCTAATGATTTATTTTAATGGGAAAAATATATTTTTAAAATGGCTTTTCTCCTTGTTGAAAAGACTTATGCCAGTCTTGAAATATTGAATGAAAAAAATAAAAGAATATTCTTGTATCCAATACAGTAGACATTTTCACTGTACTGAATAATTCTTGGGGTTGACATGAAAAAGTGTTGAAGAACATAAGCATTACAGTGTCTGCAGAAAGAGGAGAAAAATGATCCTCTGTGGCTACCACAGACACACCAAGTTTGTTTCTACAGTTCATGACAAATTAAACGAAAATTTAATAAAGGCACATGCATCTTTTATTTCTCTATACTGACATATGCACCAGATTGTATGCAATCAAGAGTAAAATTATTAGTAAACTTTAAAGCTATCTGAATAAAATACCTTACATGAATAAGGAGATCCAAAATTATATTATGTCAAAATATAATCCAACAACTCAGGAAGTATATAACTTATACTTGAAGGATTATTATTTCCTTGATCTTTTATATTAATGTCAAATATAGAAATTAAAAAATAGTTTTACACACCTCTAAAAATATATTCCATCATAATAGTATAAAGAAAGGAAATATTGCATTGTTTCATGCAGTTCTTCATATGTATTGAAAGTGCATTACAGGGCTCAATGCTGATTAATGCTATTTTGGGTCAATGAAAAAGCTAAATTAATTAGAGTTACCAATGCAAAGATTTTTAATACAACTAGAATTTGAAGGTGTAATTTTGTACAAGAACTTGAACTGAAAACCAGGTGCATGTTTCAACTAACTGGTAGGCAGGGTTATTGAAAGAACTTTGGAACGTGTACATTAAAGGTAGGAACATAATCTTCCCATGCTGATTTGGATCTGGATACAGGTAGAGAGCTATATTGTGGGTACCTAGAAATTACGGTAGACTTATCTAAGGACAAAGAATAATGTAAATATATGTGCAGTTGATAAAACAAAATGAAAGACAGATTTAGGGTACTGACTGTGCATTGGGATAAACAATAAAGTATGGGAAAAAATATTTTCTGAAACCCTTACTTTTTCGAAGGTGTACTCTGCAAAAAATAAAAAAACAGCAACTTAGAGATTAACTAAAGTATAACATGACAAAATTATCAAATAGCTTTTGAAGCATCATAAGAAAACCAAGTTTTATGCCTAATGACATAAAATTGACCTTTGGATAATTAAGCAAACTGATTCAATTAATTACATTAAGAATATATCAACACAAATAAAACTGATATTATACAATTATAAAATAGCATATTTTCTTTATGAAGTTCCAATTTGTGAGCAATAACATATTTATCCTAAGGCTTAAAGAATGACTGCTTGAATGCAGTATGACAGGGTTTAATTAGTTGTACATTATATCATAACAAACCTTATCAAATATATATTATAAATCAGAAATAATAGGAATATTAACTTCTAATAAAAAAGACAATCAACACCTTCAACATATACAAATGTTGTAATGGGAGCAAACTTAGATTAACAAATAATAGATATGAATAGTATTACACATTTTTAAAAGTTATATTTCTAATTATTCTTTTTGATAAAATTAAAGGAGGCTTTATAATATGTTTATATGCACTTCTCCAAAATCAAGTCTGTAAATGATTTTTTTTTTTTTACAAATGCATGACTTTACTTTCTAGAAAAATAATATGTAAATTTGTTACAAATGAAGTACAATTTTGACAACATTTCTTAAAACTGAAACAGCAGATGTGGCCAATATGATAATTCCATTTCAATGAATTTGCAAGATTACTCTCAAATACTTACAAGATTGAAACAACTAATGAGGATTTTGTATAATTTCCGGAATGATAGACCACTTTTATATAATCAGGGAAGGACAATTACATCAATAATAGCACATAATCTTTTCTACTCAAACCATTTAATTCAAAAGTGCAGATCATCTTGGATATTATAACTGTTCGTTCCACTTACTTTCTTCCTAACACAATGCTATGTCATCAGCAAACGTAATTGCATGCCCTTTGAATGAATAATTGTGCACATGTCATTAATACACAATAGAAATAAGATTGGTCCCAAAAATGAACCGCGAGGTACTCCAGTTTCAAAAAAGGAATTCACAATAGATATTTCCTAACCTTACACACTGTGATTGTAATAAGGATAAAACCATTTTAATGGAAGTCCATGAATTCTCACCTGCTGTAATTTACCTAACAATATTTGATGACCAAGAGTATAGAAAACCTTTCTTATGGCAATACACAGTCCCATACTGTAAGAGTTAGTTCGCCGCTTTATATATTTTTGATAAATGGCAACCTAAAGAACATTCAGTCCCTTTACCTCACCTAAATCCAAACTCATAAGAACATCAAACAAGTTTTTTTTGTGAAAAAAATTCAATAATCTTTTCTTCAGTAGTGTTTCTAGTATTTTAGAGAATACTGACAATAATGAGATGGGCCTAATTGTCAATTATGGTTCTATCACCAATTAAGAACTATATTGGTATTAGTAGATCTTTTTAGATTACAAGGAAATTATCCACCTAATAAACTTAAATTGTGTAAATGTGAGAGTACAGGTGGTAAACTGACTGCAATTTGCTTTCACAAAGTACTATTAATTCTATCAACTCCAGGTGAATTTCCTGGTATCGATGAATTTATCAGATTAATTATCATTTAATGAGGGACCATTGGTTCCAAGTACAAATGCAGATGAACTCATACACAGGTTATTTAGTGGTGTACTACAAAGAACATGGCTTAATTAGCCTGATTAATAACAGTGATAAAATAGTTAAGGAGGCAAAAGCAAAATACATCATCTGTATGACTGAGGAAAATGGCAAAAAAATGTCTAGCCTAATATCAATTTGGCTTTAGAGAAGGCAGATGGGCTTGAGATACAATGGCCTTAATGAGGACATTGATACATATTATAAGGAATATGGAACATGAGTAGGATATATTTCTTTGTTTTGTAGATTAAGAAAGCATTTCATAGAGTAGAGTATCCAAAGCTGATGGGAGTTTTACAGAAAATACGAGTGGATTGGAAGCCTTTACGTGGGTCAGGCCACGCATGTAATGTAGCAAAGTTAAAAGGGCAAAGTAGTTCTACTGGTCTGTCCATTACCAACTGTAACTTTTACTATTTATTCACAGAAAATGGCAAAAGAGGCATGGGAAACTAAGGAGTCAGGGATTAAAGTGGGTTAGGGAACTTCAGTCAGTCAGATACACAGATAGCCAAAACCTAGATAGCAACTCAGCCAAGGGACTTCATGTGTCTCAAGTTGAGAACTTTACTGGACCAATGTAAGAGACTTGGATTGACAATAGACTGTAACAAAATGAAAGTAATGAGATTTTTAATGAGTAGTAGAGGTATTTTTGTTTTTATAGGGTGCTTCGACGGCTATGGTCATTTCATACCTCTTCAATTCATAGAAAAACCCATCTGAACAAACACAACACCCATGCCCTGG
>WURS02021490.1:0-11940 GCA_011762765.2 Rhinocypha anisoptera | reverse complement strand
ACCGGCAAATGAGTAAAAACTACTGTCAATTATCAAAAAACAGCAACTGCTACTTGAGTAAAATTACCGACCAAAAAGATACCAGCCGTTATCAGAATTTAAATGGTAACACAAAAAGTTAGATTCGAATTATAACAACTTAAGTTAGATTCGAATTGAATAAGAATTCGAATTATAACAACGAAAGTTGGATTCGAATTGGACAAGGATTTTTATAGTTGATTAATTAGTTGCACCGTTTTGACTGGATTCGTGTTTAGAGTAAATCCTGACCAAGGTGCAATATTTTTTAACTAATCAACTAAGCAAACTAAATGCGGACATTTTTTTAGTTTTAAGTTCATTAACAATTTATATTATTGATGACATACTAATCAAAGTATTCATTACATCATTTGAATCAAGGCACTGAAAGAGGATGCGGCTACGTTTGCTTCGCTGCGTTCAATGTTCGCCGCCCGGTGCGAGGACTATGTCTCGCAGATCGATGAACTCCAGCGCAAGTACAAGGCCTCGGAGGAGGAGAAGAAGACACTCAACTCCCTACTGCGCATCGCCATTCAACAGAAGCTCACGCTCACCGAAAAGCTTGAAGAGCTCGAAATGGATCGTGAACGGCAGAACATCGGCCGTGGCCAGACTGGTAAGTACACTTTCTCTTTCGCTCTTTTGCTCTCTCTCTCTCTCTCTCTCTCTCTCTCTCTCTCTCTCTCTCTCAACTCAATCTGCACACCCACTGATTGCACTAATCGTAAATCTAGACCCGAGGCGTGGCTCTAAGATGAGCGTTCGAAGTCTCAACCAACGTCTCCTGCCCAAATCTAGCCCGAAACGGTCAAATTGAAACTGTCGATACACCTTTCTTTGCAATATTCCAGGTATTTTTGTTTTTCACTATTTTATTCTATAATATAAAAAATATTATGATATTGTATTTATATATTATATTTGATATATTTATATATTTAAATTATTTTAAACACATGCGCCTTCCTGATAACCCATTGCAATAATTATTTATATATATATTTATAGAATAATATATGTTTGATTAAAAAAATTTTATCATTTTATAACATTAAAAAAATTCTTTAAAATAGTATAGTAAGGAAAAGCGAGGGATTTTTTTAGATAAAATGGTTATAAAAAGTCAAAAATAACAATTAGCGGGAAGGAATGTTTACAAGAGAAATAGAAAGAGAGAGATGGAGAGCGATTTTTAAAATTCTCCAGCAAGTGAATGAGTGAGAGAGTGAAGTGGTTGTTGCGTGAGGTGAGGAGAGGGGTGTGATGAGGTTGATGGGCACAATGTAGAGTCTAGATTATGGACTCCTTGTTGCGCTCGTTGTCCTCAGCACTAGTGTTGGAGCTGTGCGAACTGATTGAAGCGAGTTGAGCTGAGCACGAGTTGCCACTGGTAGCCGAGCAGATCTGCAGCTCGATCTCGGCAAGTCTGTAAAGATAGCGTGGGCCACGCGTTAGCTCAATTCAATTATACCTAAGTTATGGGATTGAGAGTTACCTGTTCTCCACCTGCCACTGCTGTTGGTTCAATTTCATCGACATGGACGCATTCTCCGTTTCCAGTGTGAGTAACCGCTCTCGGAGCCGCTTGATTTCGGATAGGAGGGCGTCTTGCGACTGAAACTGTTCCATCTGGTTGACGATTGTCAAACTGGTCGAGCTCTCTTCTCCCAGTATGTTATTGAGGGACGAGGTGCCAAGATGGCTTGGGGCAGCTGTCGAACTGGAGGGCACCGACAGGTGATTTGTCGACACTGCCGGGCTCAGATTGCAGTACGGACTGTAGTGTTGTGCGTGGGGTGGACCTGCCGTTTGGTAGAAGGAGGCTGCCGAGAAGAGGTTGGCTGGCAGTGGCGAAGGTGCTGCACGTCCGTCAAAGTTGATCAGTGCCACGTTGGGACTCAGCATCGATGGGTACAGTACGGTGCCATCTCCTACAACAATTAAAGGTTACCAGGATGGTCAGCAGACTTGATCTATAGAGAGTCTATAGAGCAGCATAGGGTGAATGGAACAATGGTTCTGGTTCTGTGTCGGTTAAGGGTGTTGGGTTATAGCCGTTCATTTAGTTAACCAAAGTGGAATTCTAATCTTTTAGTACTTAAGTATAATTATAATAGTTTAATCCGTCTCGTATTTAATATTTTTTGAAAACAACTTACTTTGGAGTGTGTAAAGCTAATTTTTTGAACATTTATTGCGAATGAAGTAACTTACTGTGTAAAAACAAACTTTCAATTTCTATATAAAGAGATCTTTTCAGAAAAGTCTTTTTATCGTTTTTAGAGGTTTATCGGTCTTTTCAAACTTATATAAGTTTAAAATTGCCCAAAACTAATTTAAAATTGACAAAACATTTCGCAAAAAATAAATGGTGAAATCTCATGACACACACACACACATTCATCCCGGGTCGGTTTTGGGATCGGGTTTGCTCAAAACGTTAAATCGTAAAATAAAAAGACAATTACCTGCAATCAGCGATGAGTAGGCTGGTTGTGGTGGACCAGGAGTCTTCTTGACACCACCACTAGTGCTGCTTTCTCCGCTTCCCTGCTGCTGTGGTGGTTGGTGGCCTGGGACTCGGCACACCTTGCCACCACCCACCTCGCCACTGGCCGCACTGCCCGTGTCATCGAGCTCTCCTTCGGGCCTGTCCCGTTGTCCATTAACCTTTTCAGCATCTTCATCGGTGAGCAAAGTTGCGGTGGAGGCTGAGGTGTATTCTTTGCGGCCATCCGCTTCATTCATGGGCACTTTGCCCTTGGACTCAACCAGTCCAGGCGTGCTTCTGCTCCTTCCTAATGCAACTGTAACACAGTGAGCACTCTCAGTCACTGTGTGCCCCACTCTCTACTACCACTTACTCTTTTTAAGAGGCTCCTTCTTGTATTTTTCTAGTCGTTTAACAGCTATTGCTTCAAGACGAATACGTGCTGCTGGATAGTCTTTCAGCACGTCCCACATGTCCTGAGAGAATTTGCAAGTGGTGAGTGACAAGCGGTTAGCGTGGAACAATAACAGCAAGACTTACTTGTTTATTGAGGCAGAAGAGGTCAGAATAACCCACAGAACGGACAGAAGCGGTGCGTCGGTTGCCGGCTGTGCCCATGTTAAGAATGCTGATTTCGCCGAAGTAGCTTCCAGCTCGCAAGGTTGCTAATACAGTTTTGCCATTGTCGGTGACCACTTGCAATCTGGTGAATCAATGCATTTTAGTTTATTTTATACCGTCACTATAAAACAAGTATCCCTGGGACTCACCTTCCACGATTGACTATGTACATCTCTTTGCCCACCTCGCCCTTGCGACAGATGTAGTCACCAGGACTGAAGAGCACCGGACGTAGACGTAGCACTAACTCACAAAGAAAACCAGCCTCGGTGTTCTGGAATATCTCTACTCGCTTTAGTGTGTCCAGATGGACGTGAATGGCAATTTCGGCTTTGAGTTTATCTGGTGAGAAAAATTGTAGTAAGCATTGGGTTCTCAATAATCCAGTCGTTGAACTATACCTGGAAGACATCCAACAGATCTTTCTTCATCGGACGATTTTTGTGTCATCCACAAGTAATCGAACCAACGAATCACTTTGGTTTGAATGTGGTCTGGCACTCTGCGCATGCGCATATAGGTTTTGACCGCATCAAGTTTTGCTGTTAACACCAAAATTGTGAGCTAGAGTAGAGTTCAAGTTACCAATTGCAACTCACCTTGAAATTCTTTGCGAGCTGTACTAACATTGGTGACAATATTAGCCACGTGGCCGAGAACAGCTGTGAACAGATGAAAGTGATTTGCGGTGAGCAGAGAGAGTCAAAGCATACATGACAGGGACATACCAGCAAAGAGAAAAAGGCCGAAGATGAGTTGCATGATGAGAAATGCATATTCGCCCTTTGTTCGAGGTGTGGGGAGATCACCTGTATACCATGGAAAGCGATGTCAATCACTGATTGAGTTGAAGAAAGTCTACCTACCGATTGTACAGAAAGCTAGCACCGACCAGTACATGGCACTGTAATAAAAAGTTTGATCGTGAATCGAGGTATTGAGGTAGCATGCAATACGTACTGAAGATAGTCGCAAGTGACACCTTCACAATCACTTTTGCTTTTAGCTCTGGTGAACCAGTCACGCGAGCCAAAGCCATCTTTCATGTGGATGATGTGACTGAGGCAAGCATTCCAGTGGAAGATAACTAAAATGTAGTGCACTAGGCTGAGTGTGCGAAACACATTTGGGTAGTTGGTGTGCCGCTCGGTGCGGTCGAGGAAAGCCCAGAATCTGTAGATCTTGACCAGCCGAAAGCAGCGGAGAATGGACTTGAATCCGATGGAGAGGTATAGGAAGTCAAGTGGGAGCAAACACAAACAGTCGATGTAGAACATGGTGCAATTCATGTAATGTTGTCTCAATTTGACACTGTCGGTTTGGAGTACCCCCTCGTCGAGGTAGCCAGTGCGAAAGTTGACTGCGATGTCGAGGATGTAGATGAAATCGGAGAAGTAGTCGAGGGCGAACCAGGTGGCCACAGTGCTCTCGTCGATCTCCTGGAAGGCGCACCGATAGATGATAGTCCAGAAATTGTAAATGAAGGCGATGCTGACTATCATCGACCAGTAGTAGCACAAACGACCCGATGGGTCGAACACAAAAGACCAGTTGCAGCCCGATTTGTAATGAATTGAACTCGAAGGGTCCCATTTCTCAAACTCTTTTTTGATTTCTTTGCGACGCATTTCGCGCGTCTTTTTTGAGATCTCCACGTCACTACTGATGTGCGCTCTGTTGACAAGGCCTGCCGGGGGTGATGGTCGATCAGTCGAGCTCGGCTGATGTGAAAAGCTCGTGGTGGCAGAGGGATGGGCCCTACCTGTCACCTGTGCGCTGGTTTTCTTTTTGGTATCGGTACCACGGCCATTGCCAATGTAGTTGGTTCCTGGGACGGGCACCCGGTTCGCCTCGGTGTCAATTAGCGACTGACGCGACGAGCACTCGTGCTTTAGTCCTTGGTTATCGGTGGTGGGGTCCGAGCCTACAGTGGTGGTGGATATCACCGCCGAAGGCCTTCTATCGTGACAGACACATGACATTAGTCTCAATCAACCATTGCACCACTTATAAGCCAAATACTTTTGCAAGACACTGGCTCCCGAGAGGGAGGAGGTGAGCACTATGCTGCGATCAACGCCGGCAGTGATGATGCCAGGTACGACCCGCGGTCCATTGGCGGCCGTAGTGCCATAGTGCGGGTGGCCACCGCTGGTACCGTAGCGCACACTTTCCGGCGCCGCATTGCTGATCACTGCCACTTCGTCCAGATCGTCGTCTACAATCTTGTTGCATGTCGTGTATTTGACAACCTTGCCTGGGTCCTTGGTACCGGAACGGAGCGAAGGCAGAGAGATTTTCTTAATCATTCTCGGGTGATCATTCCCGAGCGATCGATGGTGTTGTGTCAGAGGTGCATTGCTGGTCAGTGGAAGGAGCGGTCACGGGAAATACTGCAAACCAGACGATTGTAGAGGTGAGAGCTGTGACCAGTGTCGAACTGGTTGGTGGCCTGAATTACGCACCACTAACTCTACCTCTAACTAGAGTCGGGCTCTAACTGTGCCTAGTGGTTCGTCCCTTTGGTTTGGTTTGCTGGCTTTCAATTTTTCATAACTACCGCTGGACACTATCGTTGGTGACGCGTACACTACCAGTGGTGGTCATAAATAAATAAGGGACATCACAAAGCCACTGTCGCCCATCGTACTGCCCACCACTCGCAACAACTACGCAACGCTGCGATCCACTTTGACTCCAGATTAGTCATTCTTGAGTGATTAGTCAATTTTTGTTTAATTAAAACTTGTACACCTTAAACGGAAATAGTTATGGTAACAAGGGAGGCAATCCGGAACTGGACCCAGTGTAAAGGTTACCCATTCTGGCTTACCTGGTCCCGAGGGAGCGTGGCGACCATTCCGGTAGGCCGAGTTGAGAAGCGCGAGTGGACGGACTGCGATCCGCGGAATCTAACGCGATGTCTGTGTAAATAAACAGCCCAGAAGAGAGTCGGTCGGGTCGGCGGCGAGTGGAGCACCGTGCTTGCCGAATTCCGCCGCACTCTAATCGTGTTTTATACGCCTAAGCCTCTCGACCAAGTCGTCTTTGCTATTGCCCATTTGGTTCGCTATTCGTCGTGTGCTAGTCTTTCAATTTGGGACTTTCGGCATGTAAGTTGTAGCAGCAATAGTGGTCATGGACCGCGCTGCATATATAGCCACCGGCGCACTTTTATATATAGCCCAGAGTCGGTGAGAAAAAAAAGTGTGAGAGAAGTGATATCGAAAGTGGCCAATATGCACAGAAATTCCGTTTGACTGGACGGGCTTGAATGCTGGGCGCCAGAGGTGATGAACAACAGATACAGACTTGGCTAAGCGTGCTCACCGCTTGAGCCGAGCACACACTGGGTAACTGCTGGCACCATGGCAGCAATTAGAACACAACTGGCGCCGAGCCCGATCACTAGCCGTCTGGTGTCGATTTCACACCCTCCTCCCTCTCACCATCCCATCACTCCATCACCGTGGCCAGCATTCTCCACAATATTTTCCTGCACTTTTGGCATTTGTAGCGAAAAGCTCTCGATGACCAGTTTCGCGACTTGCCACGAGTCGACCTGTCAAGACAGCCAGCCTTCGATCGAAGGCCGGTCGATGCGCGAGCACGACCAATCCAAACAAACGTGGGTGAGGAGTGAGCACTGGCAATGAATGGCACCCAAGCATGTCGTGCAACGGTAGACAACACCATGTGCACACCACCACACTAGTGATCGACTCGCTAACATTCGAATTTATTAAACCTAAATCGGTAAGATGACTCATTCCCCAGCCTTGTGCCAAACCATCCGAACAGCAGCATCACACAATGCAAACATTCCAATTCTTTCCACCCGGAATCATGGCTTATCTAGCCTTTAGCATAACCTTTAATGACAAGTTGAGGTGACGAAAGTACTCAATCAACAAGGGTGCCCAAAACATGAGTATATTTTTAGATCGAGCATGATTCAGCAATCTAATGAAAGCAACACATATCATTTATCAGCTTCGCTGCTGTGGCCACTGCACTGCAAAGCAAAAAGATGATTAATTAAAAAGAAATAAATTCGACGCAGGTAATTGAATTTTTAATATTAAAATAAGTCTTATAAAAATTTTTACATAAACAATATCTTACAACAATGATGTTTAAAGTGCGACTCGTATAAATATAATACAAAAGAAGATTGTGCATACTTGCAACAGGAGATTGAGCATTCAAGAGTTGGAATCTTGTTGAAACTTTTTCTTCCGCGGGGCAGGGGTGGATGGTAAGCTGAAATTATCGGCTCCGTCATCTGAATTGCCATCATCTGAATGGCTCATTTCCTGAAATCAATCAAATATATTCAATGATGATGCAACCCAATTAAATATACCAGTCCTTACATGGATGTCATTGATTGAACCTAGCGGATGGTGAAGATTACCATTCTCCTTGATAGCAATTGTAGTAGGAGAGAAGAAACTGGTGAACACCCTCGAAAGACGCTTCGAGGATGGCGATCCTAGAAAAGAAGTGCTAAGGTTCTCCATAGACACCGAGGAGGGCAAATGATTGCTCGGGCGTCGAATTGAGAAGGTTCGATTGAGCTTCTCTTTGGTCCGCTGTAACAGATACTTCGGCTGGTTGCTGAGTGGCCTTATCAGGTTTTTGGAATGATTGAAATTCAACTGAAAAGCGGATCTTCTAATGAAGAAGCCCTGCAAAAGTGATGTCACCGGTATGAGTAAACTTTTGTTGATAATACTAAAACCTATCAAACCCTCCAAACAAATCGTTCAACCAACTATTCTAATTTTTGACACCATTACGAATTATCACTTACCGGTTCAAGTGTAACAGTAGGCAGAAATTCGTAGGCTTTGTGCAATTCCTCAAGGAACTTGTCTTTCTTAACATCCGAGTCTTTCACCGCAAACGGATAGATAGGAAAGTATTGGTGAGACGAGGAGTGACACACCAGAGCAAAGGAGTTTTCGCAATCGGAAATCAAATCTAACCAACAAGCGAGTATATATATAGTATATATCATTTAAAAAATAATATATTGAATATATAACCTACCTGTATCGGCAAACTCATAAATAACATTTTTGAGAGAATCCAAATTAATAGATTCAATAAATTTGTAGGTTCTCTTGGACTTCTTCGAAGTAGTTCCAACTAGATTTGTGGTACGTTCGCGCAACGAGTTTGACCTCTTCACTGTTCTTTTCTTGCAAATCTAGTTGCAATGAGTTGAAAGTGTAATCGATAGGTAGAGAGTGAGTAGGCAATCCAAGTGACACTTACCACCAGGATATCGGAGAACAAGAGAAGTGTAAAGAGATATCTATCAAGCTTGTCGATGGCAATCACCTTTCCCTCGTGGACAGTTTGAATGAGCAGTTTGGAATCGCACTTGGTGATCAGGTGCCGTTTGGCCGAGAGCAACGTGGCAGGACAGTCTTCGATGTCATTCAGAATGTCAAACATCTCGATCTGACCCTCTGTCTTTTTCTTATTCATATTGATCTCACTGGTAGGTAAATCCAGACCCAGAACCGACATGAGTAAAGTTTGCTTGAAAAATCTATTAAACTCCCACTCACCTGATTACCGAAGTGATGGTATTGATGGCCTCGTTCAGCAGCTTGTAATCGGGATGCAACTTATCAGTTCGGCTCAACAGTGCCTTCAGGAGAATCTCGATTCGCGGAAGCCGTTGAATTGGGTTGATCAATAGATCTTGAAACTTTTGTTTCCTACATTCGGGCAGTGTGTGACATGCCTGTTGAAAGGATGAAACGGAAATTCAATTTACGTTTTGTTTACCAGAAACTAATAAATTTACTTGTAAAAACTTGTGAAACTTGGGATATTTGTTTATGCATTGTTCAATCGTCTCCTTTGTCTTCTCGTAGTAGTTGACGTATTGAGGATAAACAGACAAGAAATCGCGCGACTAGAAGAAACGAAGATGGCAGTAAATTTAGTCTCTCACATTTCATTGGAAACCAAAAGCAGTGCTTACGTGTTTTTGGAATATTTTGCCAATGTCATTCTCAGCTTTCCAATTCTCGACAATTACACCCAACTCGGAGAGAATTTTCTCGTGTACATCAATAATTGGTGGCAAACCGCCAAAAATAGTCTTGAGCTCAATCTCATTGGGAAACTCCTCTGGCATTTGGTGATTGCGCAACGGATCACGAAACACCTTGAGAATATCCTTCAAGATAGCCACGTAGTTAGTCTCGGTTTCGTAGAGCTCCTGGCAGATGGCTTGCTTCTTCTGGTCGCTCTTGTCCACTGGCTCTCTCGCCTCCTCAGTGAACGACTGATCAAAGTTAGGACTGAGTACAATCGAATTGAAGGTATGATGACTGATCGAGTCATTTGTCTTGTTAGGTGTTGTCTCCAAATGATTGGTGGTATCAAAGAGTGGCGTTCGCAACTGGTACAACTCTTCTTGATCCCGGTAGTTGAGTTGTAATGTTCTGATTAACCACTACAAGTAATAATAATAATAATAATAATATTCGATTCACCACTAGACTTATCGCAATACCTTTTCAGAAACGACAAAATTGGGTAACTTAGCATAGCCTTCTAAAATATCAAAATAAACGGAATCTTTTTGCGTGGTATCAACCACGAAATGGCTGCAATTGCAATCATTGATAGATACCAAAGTGCCACCTTTAGAGGTGATTTTTTCAGTAAAATGCTCGGTTTCGTCAGGTGAGAAGTTGAACAAACAAATCCTGAGATCATAGAATGGTTGAATTCGAAATTGTGTCAGGTGCTCCTCATCGTTGGGCAAAAAATCCGGACAACGGCGATTCTCCCAGAGAAAATCGATCCACTCCTTGCGGAGAATCGGTATTCCGTAGATAGAGGCCAACTAGAAAAGATAATCGATTATCAATAATCAAGCCAACTGCCGACAATCAATAAAAATATCACAGTACTTTGTAGTTTTCAGAGTCTGTGCGACTCTCAATCAAATGCGTGCGCTCAAACGACTTGCCGCTCTTCATATCACGTCGACTTTGCCCACCCATGAAGCGAATAAGGTTCAAATACTTGTTGATTATACTCTGTACAGGCAGAATGCGCTCAATTATACACCAATAACATCAAAGAACACAGATGATAATTATGTAAACAAAATGATTAGTTACCGTATTTCGTTTATCGTCGATCGAGAAACAGATGATAAAATCTTTCATAAAATAATTGAACAACGGATGCTTTGGGTTGGGCAGTGCCTTTTGAAACAAAGGAAGAAGTTAGACATTAAATGATTACAAGTGGAGACCAAAAAGCGTACAATTCGGTTGTGAATGCACTGCTCCACCACAAGATCGCTAATGATTGGCTTCTTGTGCTTGACCAAGAGGTCAAATAAGGGACCACTGAACGATTGGCTGATGTAGAGAACATTTTGTGCGTGTTGGTTGTAAACTTCCGTGCTGGTTTGTAGGTCTATTGAAATATTAAAATTCTGCCCATGAGGTTGAGCATCGACGGTATATTGAGTGGGTTATAGAGAGGAGAGGGAGAGAAAGAAAAGAGAAGAAAAAGAATAAGCAAATAGAGAAGCACACACACACACAGAACGGCCTGTTGCCAGCCCGAGAAAAGTAAGTCAAACCCCAACCTCTTTGAGTGATTGGATGAAGAGTTTGTCGGTGAACAGTGTGTGGTCAATGATGATGATCTGATCGATGGTTGCCATTGTGGAAACGAAACTAAAAGCATGACTTTGAAGAGTTAAGCCATCAATAAAGCAACAGGCGTTAATGATTGATAAATATAGAAAGAGAGAAGAGAGGAGAGGGGGCACAGAAGCGCGGCACGCTCGAGTCACTCGGTGCGAGCTTTGCGCCAGCCAGCCAGTCAACACACACACACGCATATTATATATTTAGGCATCGGTATCTGCTACAAAGAGGCGTAACAATGAGAGTGGTAGCAATACGCTTTGCCCACTTTCATGCCTTTCACTTGGTACCTATTCAAAGTATCTATCTATAAAAAAATAAAATAGGATTCTATAAAGCATTTTAAACAAAATCGTACCAGATTGTTTACTAGCGTTAGATTTAATGGACTGGCATGACTGTCTAAGTTGGTATTAAACAAATCGTTGAACCAATTAAAGGTTTGTGTATCTACAGTGGAAAGTTTGCATTACTTCAAATGTCAGATGTAATTTTTTTCCTACAAAGCCAAAGAGTTTTTTTACAGAGATTAAAAAACACAAACAAATCAACCTGGAAGTAGAACAGTTCTCGAAAAAATCGACAATTTCAACTAAAAAATCGACGGTTAATTAAAAAAAGTTTCCACTGTAAGGCAATTGGACAATCTGATAATTGATTTTTAGAATTATATATTCTTATTGATAAAAGCAACCTCGAATAATTCATGTTGTGAATACTTTGAATGCGTTTGCTTTTGTCCTAAAAGCTTAACACCAAAATTCCGTAGCACTTCAATTTTCCTTGACTTTACTTTGCAAAAACTATTATAAAATGTTGCTAACATAATATATGCTTCACTTTTCATAACAAATCAAACACCCAAGCACCGCTCAAAGTGGGTTTCACCACTTTTTCATCAATGAAAAAAAAGTTGAGTCAGTACTGTACAAAAAGCCGAACCTCTTTTTACCAGATATCGAGACCTATACACACGCACGGTGGATTACCCGGACGCATGCGCAGTGGAGTGCGCGCGCAATCATCACTCTTAGCCCAAAACTGAAAAAACTGCAACTGATTGCAGTTTTATCCGCAAATGACATTTCCAACAAAGGCAGC
>WURS02021479.1:0-11941 GCA_011762765.2 Rhinocypha anisoptera | reverse complement strand
AGTCGAAACCCGGGTAGTCACCAAAAATAAATTGTGGAAATTTACCAAGTTGGTTTTTTCATTTCGCTACGATGATTAGTTTCCACCATGCAACGGCCGACACTATCAACTACGCATTGCATTTAGTAAATTATTTTCCCGAAAAGGTATAAATAGTCTACTTCTTCCCATTTTCTCTTCTTAAAAGCAGTCGTCAAAGAAATGGGAGAAGTCAACATTCTAGGTTATGCAAAGGAGATTTTCTATAAAAATTACTTTTTTATACTTTCCTTAATAACGAAGTTACACTCCTAATAAAATTGCCAAAGGCAGTTCGTCTGTGCCTTCAAAAGTTACTCGACTGAAGCAAGACGATGAATGCAAATGATTGGTAATTGTAAAAATATGGCGGAGTTCACCTCGAGTCAGATCTTACGGAATATTTGTACATTTAGGGTAAGGCACCGTTGTTTTCTGTGTAACCGGACGTTTATCACAATGGTCTGACGCAACGTCGCAACGCTTTCATTTCAGATACGGATGTCGAAAGGAACGGGCATTACTATCAACCGTATTGCGACGTTTCCAAAGGGATGTTTCAACCCAATGGGATATGCCACCTCGCAAAAACAAAGCAAATTACATTGTCACGACTTCAATGATGGAATAAAAATATTTCACAGGTGGATAAATGTGCGTGAATTTGCTCACACACATGGACAAAAATACACTAACAAGCACTTTCTCGTACGGCTGTAGGATGTCGTGGAAATGTAATTTGATTTCCCTCCCCATAATGAATTCATATTTATTTAACGGCCACCCTCATATTAGGGTCCACCGACGCCGCATCCGTCCCTTTGAGGGTGATTTTCCATCCTCTCCTTCCCTCTGATCGCGTACATATTCTGCATCCTAATCGTATCTCGGGGCGGGAAGGTTGTTGCGTCTCCCACTTGACCGCAAATTACGCCTTTATTTCAATTCGGATGCAATCAAGATAAGTGCCCCGAACGAAAACACTCTCATCGGCCAATCTTCGATCCGTGGCCCTCCAAATGCCTGGAGAACGGGAGGGGGGAGATTGAGCGCCCCATCTCGCTCGGAGCCTTGTATGCTCTCTTCCGGAAAAAGAAAATTAAAGAAAAAGGGAAGTGGCTTCACGCTCATGGACCAAATGGACCTGCTCACGAGGGTGCCGTATGAATTATGGCGGTCACAGCCGAATAAAATGTGATTGTTGTGATACGTATTTCATTCATTCGGTAAACGCCTGAGTGGTGAATCCGTGGAGGGAAGTTCTTCGGGCAGCACACGTGATAAACGCACTGATATTACTTGGTAGTCCGAACCACACATTCCCACTAAGAAATCTATTATAACGAGAGGGAAGACGGTCTATCCGTGTGCATTATTTACGTGGTATATAATTTGTTTTGGTATAATGCGCCAACATTAGTGACTGACGATTGTAACCACTTCGACTTTTGCGCGTTTTAGGAGTCTTTCAACGTAACGAGTCTTCGATCCTTACAGTCGAATCCAAGCGCAGCGGTGAATTTATCCGAGGGGAACGTGGTTACTCCCCTGGCATGGAGGTAGTTAACTTTTTCCAATCAAGGGCGCGAGGGACTTCCCTCCCCCCGCCGGCGAGCCACTTTGGAGCCGGATCGGCTTCGTTCCTCCCCTAACTTCCCGCTCACAAAATTTAATTTGATGTTAGAGCAGAGTGATTGATGATAGGCATCCAAAAGGCCGGATATAATGGAAGAATACCATTATAAAATATTGACCAGTCTCGTCATCTATATATATTATAGAAAAGGTCCCGAGTGACTGACTGATAATCAACGCACAGAAAAAAAAACATTACAGTTGGAAACGTAGAATGTTGAGGATATGTTTTTTGTTGTTATGTAGGGACCCACTAAGAAAGGATTTTTCAATTTTTTTATTTCAAACGGGTGAAAAGGGGTAAAATATGGTTTTTAAAAACATTGCGAAATCTCGAGAACCAATTAAGATAGAGGCTTGCTTTTTGCGCTGACATATTCCTTATTAAAACGTCTAAATGATAATTTCTGGGCTAATTGCTATTAGAATTCAAATGGGGTAAAAAAGGATAAAATTTGTTTTTCCGTCGGGCGCGACGGGGGATGCTACACGCACACGCGTGTTTGGCTTACACTCTAGTACAAAATATGTTTACACTTGTGCTATTTTCGATTCAACTTTCTTTTCAATTTTCGTTTCGTCTTGCGTCAAGCGCCTGCTTTTCCAAGCATGCTTTTCCAATAATGCCTTTTTTAGCGACATTTTTTGTTGTTCTTTTGAAAAATATGAACGAAGGTTTTTTTAATTTTGGTTTTAACACCTTTTTCACTCATTTTGAACTTTTCACCCAGTGCACAGTAAGCGTCATTGCGCTTGTTTTTGTTTGTATAAGACTTGTCCTTTATGTCCCACAACACTCTATAGTGACTGTAGTCTTCTATAAAATCAACAATTTGTTTATCTGAAGACATCACTGTAATATATAAACAAAACTAACACAAAACAACTGTAAACAAAAATTTATGCAGCACGGTTTGACGCACAAATATCCAAAGTTTTGAAACTGTTTGCTTTGCAGCATGCGATTCAGAAAGAAGACTGTTTTCTCGAAAAAAAAGCATGCTTCTCCGCATGCGTCAAACTCACGTAAAATCGCACAAGTGTAAACATACCTAATCAGGCTCTTCAGACCGGGAGGAAGGTTTTACAAGGATGGGAATGGAAAGGTAGGAGGAAGTTTAGACTTATATATTTCAAGTAGTGAAATTTAGTCTTTAGAATAAATTTTAACCCTTTCGAACAATAAACAATTTCCTTTTCACTCCAAAAAAGTTCACACCAGATTTTTTAAGATTTCATTTTTTTAATATTTTTGCGAGACTACCTAACACAGGGCGCTGAAATTTTACTAATTATTATGACACTCCCCATGCAATCCCTTATTATATATCAAGGTCGGTATCTTTTTCTGTAATATTTAGTGCTGAAAACACAAAAATTAGCTTCTTTTTGCAATCAATTTTGTAACTCCATCATTACCTGAAAAATCTTTAATTGAAATCAACTCAGCACCTAAATGTTCAATTATATGTATCATATATCTTTGTATTCATTGTAATTTTCCTGGACCTTTGAAATTCTATCTATACAAAACAAAGGTATTCAATAACATTCTTGAAATTTCGTTAGACGCAACTTTTTCCAAATATTTCACACACTTTCTTTCATCCATATGGGTGTACAGGACCATGTCAGAAATGTTTACCCTCCCCTCGATGAACTTAGTATAATTTCAAATTATAACCGGTTTTAGTTTAGTTTTTTCTTCCACATTTGTAGTCGACATCGTTTGTTTTACTGGAAAGATGGAGAACTGGCCCATTTTGGGGTGGTTTTTTCACGACTTCCACGTGAGAACAGCCCCTGATCGAAGGTATACATGCTCCCCTACGACTTTTCAGTTTCAAACCTAGCCAAAAGGAATTCGGTGGGAATCAGGTAAAAATATAAGCTATCGGAGGAGGATTAGTTGACGGAAAGTGTTGTGGATTACACGTCACTTTCTGAGAAAAAGAGCGATTCTCTTTCACTTGACACAATCTAAACCAGGGGTATCCAACTTGCAAGGCTTCAAGGGCCACAACTCCTATAGTATGCTTGCGGGCCATGTAGTAATAAATTAATATTTTTTAAAGTAGCCATAAGAAACAATGTAAGTTATAAAAGTAATGAAAGACGATAAATCAAGACGAAGAAGGAGTTAATCTACAGACAATGACTATCTTAAGGACGTAATAAAAAACGGGCGCGTGCGACGAGGCGAGGTGAAGTGACAGACGGATGAAATTGTGCATCAGCTTTCGGATTGTTACATTGTGATGACTATGTAGCCACGGATTTCTCTAGTCATTGCGGACAGTGCGTATTCTAGGACCGCGAAGGTCAAAAATATGTGTCACCGAAAGAGAAAAGTTGCCATCGAAGGGTGGTGGAAAAGAAAATTTTCTTTTGTATATATGAAATACAAGTTTCAAAATGAAAAATATATCAAAATGAAATATAAAAATTTATATATTTTTCATTTCGGAAGGAAAATGTAACCGAAAAGGTAATGCAAACATCGGTAAAAATGTGGGATGTATCGATGCTGCGTAGCAGTAGGATCAAGCGTGACATGAGACAATTTCTTTTGTTTATACAAAATACTAAATACGGTAAAAAAGAATACCATTCCAACAGTAGTCATATAAATACATTTTTATAGATTTATATAATCTCTACATATAAATACATATATGTAAATTTATATAATCTCTAGTATAGAAGTGAAACTAACTTAAAATAAGACATGCAAACATTTTTACACAGGATTAAACCTGGAGCGCCTTGATACTTGAACTACCAATACGTATACCCCACATAGAATGCATACATATATCAGAGATAGATTCGCTTCCATTGAAATTTTTAGTTTCACTAGTTGAATCATTCTTGTATACCCATCCTCCTGGATTGAAGAGTCTGTTATTGCTGACCAGACTTGAAACAGCACCTTGATAATCAGAGATGTTTCTGTTATGTAATATACCTGTGTCTCAAGATATGCATCGGAGACATTCCTTTGTATCATTTTGTTACCTCGTTTTTGCCATCTGCAGATCCTCTGGAACCAGTGGCTGGACAAAATAAATTTCCTGGATCCTCAGAGAGATGGCTCGTCCGTCTCCGAGTCCACGTCTTCCTTCACTCGCGACGACCTATTCTTGGTGCGAACTTGTTCAGGAGTCACAACTTCCGGTGCTCACCAGGTAGGTGCTCGCCACGATGTTTCCGGCACTTTTCTATCAATTGAACACCGGATAGCACACTGTGCATGTAAGAAACATATATGTATAGCTTTGTCTATGGGTCCATGATTCCCTTCCAGTGTCTAGCTCTAGGTTTCTGAATGCATAAATTCATATCGCTAAGAAATTGGGTTTTATATCGAGAATTAACAAATTTTTAACATGTGAGACAACCAAGCGTATCTACAACTGTACTATATTACCTCACCTTAATTATTGTGCAACAGTTATCTTTCTAGCCAATAAATCAGACCGAAAGAGGCTTCAAGTTCTACAGAATCGAGGAATGAGACTAATTTTGAAATGCGATAGATATAGCAATACGAAAGTTATGTTAAAAACCAACGTATAGATGGATGGATGTAAACCAATGTATAGACTACAATGTTCTTATTTTTATTCATAAAATTTGGAAAGGAAATACTTGGGGACAATATAGGGTTGACACTGACGAAGTTATTAAAAACGGTACTATTTTCATCTTATCTGTATAAAAATAATAATATAAATAGCAATATTCATCTGTTCGAGAGCATCCATTATCTTGCCTCTCTTCAAAATGTGCAGCATTCCAGGTGTGAAAACACTGCAGTGATCACACTAATTTGTTAAACTAATTAAAATTAATCATTTAATGGTGACTTTAATTCTATAAATTGCAATTTTCATAGTACCATGATACATTATATAATTTAATTAAAGCGGTTGCGTGTCGTGAAATATGTTAAAAAAGGCTTCTTAAAGTTATTTGTTTTGATAATTTTTATTTCGGCAAACTTTTCATGCATTCCTTTTTATTTTTATGTGACCTCTGTCTACTTCCTTACACGTTGGTACATAAATTTCCTGGAATGAATAAACTATACATCGGATTAGAAATTAACATTAGGTTAGTCGTTATTGTTTATTTAATTTTTGTAATTTTGACAAATTTGGTAATGAAGTCTATGACTCTGATTACAAGTTTGAACTTAACTTGACTTGACTTCATTCTTACGTTTATCCCACACAATTGCAAATACACGTTTTAAAATTATAGCATAATTTCTATTCTATGTTTTTTGTTTGTTCCTTTTGCTCTCACATTATTTTATTGTAATATCGTATTTATTGACAAGGGGGGTTAGGAGTGGAAGAAGGGACTATTTAGTCTCAATCTCGCCCCAATAAAGACCTTTTATTATTATTATTACTCTGAACCTACTATATAACATCGTGGCTTATTACCCGTCAGATTACTCAAGCATAAAATTTCGATTTGAAATTTTCCGAAACGGAAAACCCTGAGAACTGCCATTTCTTCTTCTGTGGCCTAGTTACTTCCTTCGGTTCAATGACCTTCAGAAGGTCTTTCGAGTTCGTCCAAGGAGTAGAGGACGCGCACACCACCTTCGTCAGGGCTTCAGCGTAATATATTTTAAGGTTTTTTTACCACCATCCTCGGAGAGAGAATATAAGTGGGGCAGAAATGCATTATGCTTCGTGCATAACCAATTTTCAGACGGAAATTTCTCCCGGTCAAGTGAATTTACCCGAGGCATTCCACAAGTTTTTAAGGATGACTTAGTTTCTTATTGATTTCTATAGGTCGCGTAGCCCAAGTTATAGTTAATGAGGTCAAAATTGATTACCTACTTCCCCAAGAGTATTCATTTCACGAATTAGGTCTGACGGAATCGAACGTTTCAAGTGCAGATATCATTGATATCAACGTAAAATAATTCCTTGGGTCCCGCCTTTCCCTTCTTGAGTCAAAGTATCGTACGAGGAGAGATATGTCCACAGATTTTCGTCTGCGCTAAAGTATGTTTGCGACTCCTAAGTGAGCGAAACGATGAGCCAAGCCTCAAAAATTTTTATAACTCTATCTGTGACCTTTGTTAAACTCCATCGGGTTCGCAGTAATATTTTTGTCTATAGGCTTATTAAACGACTATGGTCATTTAGAACTCCTTCAAGTCGAAGAAAAAAATCAACATAGCACTTATACCCGCGGAAAGACTCGAATCTGAGACCTTAGGGTTAGCTGGCGAGAGTGCTGTCCACCCTGGAGGCGCCGGGCTAATTCTTTGCAGAGAATTTCCAAAATGATGCATTGCTATCGTTAATGAAACTCATATTATGCAGTAATTTTGATCTTAAAAGCGCATAATATGCATTCATTCATTAACACGCGTTCTATATATTATGTAGAACGCGTGTGATAGTGATTTTATTTACTCCATATAAGTACAGTAGTATGAACCTACTGGTCACAGCTTAAAATAAATCTGATTCCAAGTGCATGAGTGTTGGTGTCCTAAGAAGTAAAAATATAAGTGTGTACTTAAGATTGCATAGCCGTATTTCCCTAGACCTATTCCCAATGAAAATGTCCATGCGTACAAGTATAGTGCGCTGAATTTTCCAACGCATGCCCGGGTCTTCGAGAATTTGATAGAGAACTTTTGAGCCAATCGATAACACGCTCCCACCCGTGATGTTCACAGGGGGAGTCAGGCCACATGTTTCTTGCAGCGGAACACAGGTATTCGACAATGCAGTAGTAGTATTTTTTTGTTTTATAGGGTGCTTCGACGGCTATGGTCATTTAGCACCTCTTCATATCGTAGACAAAACCCATCTGGACAAAAATCAACACCCGTGCCCTGTGGCGGAACTCGAACCCGCGACCTTTGGGTTAGCCGGGGAGCACGCCACCCACCAGGCTGACCCTGTCGGCGTAAAATGTATATAATTATATGAACTTACACGCTCGCCATTTTACATGTCTATATGCTATATTTATATTGAAGTTTTTATATCAATCTGTCGGCTATTCGATAATGCCTAGGAATTAGTTTACCTTGAAGAATTAAAATATAGAAAATTGGGAAAGCGATGGCCACACACGAACAGAAAATTGAGTAGGAAGATGAAAACAGCTTCCAACGGAATGAATTCTGCTACTTGGGAAGTATGATGGTAAAAGCAAGTGTGAGATTATCAGCAGAATAACCTCAGGCACGAAAGTCTTTCCTTCATAAGAAACAATTACTTGACGAAAAATAATATGAGCCTGGAAATAAAGAAGAGGTTCATTAGGAAGCACATATGAATTATGCTTTAATAATATCGGAAGCGATGGAGACGCTGTGCTACAAGTGAATGTAGAAAATTAAACCAATGGGAAAGTAGATACTTTGAAGCGCGGACTAAAAGAGAGCCATTCAAGTTTCAGTGATTAAAACATATTTTTAGAGGTTCTTATAGAGCCTAAACTTCCTCCTACCCTTCCATTCCCATCTTTGTATACTCTTCCTCCCTGTCTGAAGAGCCTGCTGATGGCTAAACCAGACTTGAAATAAAAAAGGGGGAGCCTTAAGGGGTTACAACTACTAAAAGAAGATGGGAACTAATAGTACACGTGTTGGATCATGAGAGTTCGGTGAAAACCATATTGGAAGGGACCGTAGCGACCGTGGGAGAACACTAGAGGTGGATCAATGATGGCACAGGAGGGAACAGTTAATGGAGGAGTTTGGAGCGACCGGCCGGGTTAGCCAAGTTGGCAGCGCGCTCGACGTCTAACCCAAAGGTCGCAGGTTCCCGCCCAGGGCATTGGTGTGTTGTTTGTCTAAAAAATTGTGTGACGCGTTTGTCTCGTATTGGTGTGTCTTTTTCCTGAGTGGTTGGCGTCAGTAAGGGCATTTGTCCATAAAAATATGTGCCAAATCCAATGAACAAAGCGAGCCCATCAGATTGGCAGGTATGTGATAGCTTGGAGAGCTATATGGGAGGAACTAATTCTGGGACTGCAAATGTGAGATCTTCTTCAGTTTTTCCCTAACTTCAGGGGTCGCTGTATCTACTTGTTTCTTTCCACTCCTTCCTGTTCCCCCTATCGCTCACATTCAGTCCTTTCTTCCTCAAGTCCTCGCTTAATCAGTCTTTCCACCATTTATTTGGTATTCCACTCTGTCTTCTGCCTCCCACCTGAAGATCCAGCATTTTCCTTAAAACGTGGCTCTTCTCTCTCCTCATCATATGTCTAAACCACGGAAGGCGTCTTTCCTGAGCCTTCTTACATGTCTCCACCACAATTCCAGCCATCTCACGGTTTCGTCCTTCCTATTCCTGTCCTTTCTCATCTTTCCCATTGTCACCATCTCAGCATTCTCATCTCCGCGACCTCCAGTTTCTTCTCCAGTGCTTCCTTCTTCAAAAGGCCACGTCTCACTGCTGTAAATCATTTCGGGTCTCACTACTGCCTTTCTGAAAACCTTCCCCTTTGTCCTTTTCTTGACCCTTCTGTCGCCCAACTCACATCGGACACTCTTTTCCAGTTTATCCATCCCGCTTGGATTCTGTGGTTTATTTCCCTTTACAGCCCTCCACTTTCTGTCATATAGGAGCCAAGGTGTCTGAACTCCTTCACTCTCTGCGACCTCTAACCCTGTAACATCATCTCCCCTGCTCTGCCCTCTCTCCACCAAACCACAGATATTCTGTCTTCTCTCTGCTAATCTTGAGCCCTCAATCCTCCATTGCCTCTCTCCATTTTTCCAGTGCCACTTCTGCTTTGTTCACCTAAAATAATACCATCTACAAAACTTCCAGACCAAAATTCCATATCTTTTACATCTTCCGTCAGCACGTCCATCACCAAGTTGAACAGGTAAGGGCATAATAGTTGGGAGCGTTGGGGGTTGCTGTCGTTGAGAAAACGCTGGCAACAGTTCATAGACTTAGGTGAACTATTCATGCACCAATTATCTATAGTATGCACCCCACGTTTTTCTTTTAAAATTTTACAAAAACTCGTAAAATTCACAATCACAAATTTTCTGGACAATCTGTATGGGGTTATAAATCTGTACGAGAATAAGAGAAATTATTTCATACTATTTAGTCCGTTTTAAAAACATGATTTTTAACTTTATATAATTATTTCACTCTTGGATAGCGATCGCCAATAATCGACTTATTAACGATTAGAGATCCAGAAAAACGTAACATCTTACGTAATAGATGAGAACTCACACTGAGCAAAGTTTTAACTGAAATTTTTATTTAACCGAGACTCCAACTGTTTCCGTTGATTTAATTAGTAATATATTTTAATAATTCTTGAGTTAGTACGAACTATGGTAAATTAATAAAAATGCCGACCGCGTAAGTCTGGGGGTAGCGGGATCGCCGGCTAACCCAAAGGTCGCGGGTTCGAGTCCCGTCTAAGGTATGGGTGTTGTGTATGTCCAATATGGTTTTTTCTACGATTTGAAGAGGTGCGAAATGACCATAGCCGTCGAAGAACCCTATAATAAAAAATACTAAAATGAATAAAAATTCAAAATATTTTCAGAAAAATTCTATGATTGGAAAATAGAAGCCATAAGATGCAGCACACGTAAAAATGCAACTACATATGCACGAAAAATCTGTAGAATAGCTCACCTTTGTAGGATCTCACGTAAAATTATGAGATGTTTCAAGTAATCCAGTACGTGTATTCTAAGTTGGAATTAAACAAATATTTTAGGAAAAATTAGTTTTTTTTACTTTCAATTAGTTATTCTTGGCTATAGGCAATTGACTTTCGTTGTGATGATCGAAATATTAAAAATTAACTCACAAACTTAACAACCATAGTTAATCAGTTTTTAGTAATGTAAATCAGAGAGAAAAACAAGTATAAAGTGAAAAATATAAGCATGAATTTCGGGAGAAGGATGAATTTTTCATGATAATATTTTTTTTTTTAATTCAATGATTGAGTAGCAAGCTGAATATACGATGAAGAATAAGTTGGTACGTTTAAGCACTATGTAGATGGCAATAATATTTAGAATCTGCAACGACTATGGTCGTTTGGCATCTCCTCGAATCGAAGAAAAACTTAACTATACGATCACAATACCTACCATTCGCCTTAAAAGATGGGACCTCAACCCAAGACCTTTAGATTTTGCCGAAAGCATGCTATCCACCATGCTAACCCAGCTGGAAAATCGATTCAAGAATGAACTTAATGTTAAAAAAACCTTTCCTTATAAAGATCACTTGTATATTTCTCACTAATATTAAGATATATATTCATTAATGATGGACAGTGAGTCAAATAGAAGACCACAACATTATTATTCCTTAAAACATTAAAGGTCATAAATCTGTTGGAAATGGGACAAAGAGAATAACCACACTCTTCATAACTGAGGTTGGTTTGGGCAGGGTAGAGCTTACCTAGCACTAGGCCCTATAGTGTTTGAAAATTCACATTTTAAGCCAAAGGGATCAGTTACTTTCTCTCTATTACTTGTGGTTTCCTGTAAGATGTTTCCCAGGAAAATCCATCTTAGCTTTAAATTAGCTGGAGATGCCACATAAGTGGTATATAACCTAGTTTCACGTCTATCCATTGTCTCGATTTTTCTTCTCAATGCTGATTTATAATGGTTAAGTATAGGGACCACACATCAAAAAAGTTCCTTGGGGACTGCCTCATCCCGGGATGAAGAACTGTTCTGGGTAACGGGCATGCTCTTGGTTCAAAGTAGGTGTGGCTAAGAAGCATGAGAGTGCTCTTGACGGTCACTCTTTGAATGCCGCTGGAGGAATCCAGCGAACAAGAAAATAGATGACGGTGGAAAACCACTGCCTTCAGACCCATAAAAGGAAAGGGAGTGAACACCACACTGCCCCTTTTCCCAAAAAGCTCAAGACTGAGCGACCATATCTCAGGACAAAGAACTGCTCTGAACAATCGGTACTCTCCCAGACCAATGTAAGGTAACAATGAGGTGTGAAAGGGAAAACATGAATGTTCTTGACTCTTCGAGCATTACCGGAGGAATCTGACTCGCAAGGGGACCCGGGGTTGGTGGGAGCCCACCGAGTTCACTTGGACCCAACAAGTTGTGGATTGGACCCCCAGGGGCATGTGGTCCCTCCTAGGTGGTGTTAGTCCCCCCCTTCCCCCCCCCCCCCCCCCCCCGCCCCCCCCCCCCCCCCCCCGCGGGGGGGGGGGCTGGCGCCGGCGGCGGACGTGGCGGGGCCCCGCCAGCCCCCCCCCCCCCCCGCCG
>WURS02021459.1:0-11941 GCA_011762765.2 Rhinocypha anisoptera | reverse complement strand
TTGGGAAGAAATCTCCTTCCAAGAATCTCCTACAGCACGAATTGCATGCAAGATGGTCCATTTCGGAATTTCGTGACCCATTTTCCCCATTTCTTCCCACAAATATAAAGAAGATTAATTTGAGTAAAGAACGGAATTAAGAATAATACTGACCACTTGAATCATTGGAAAGCGTAACAAAGTGTGTACATACCAGTCATGCGTAGGTAGTATTGTACAAGTCTCCTCTGGTGCATAACTTTAAAGTTTTGAATAGCACATCCAATGGTTGAGCTTTACTTGTAGTATGCGGAGATAGAAAGACAATATGTATATTACGTAAATTTAAATTGTCGAGATGTTTGTGGGAGCTTGCTTTGTCCAGTAAGAGGAGAATCTTCCTATTTTTACCCGCCATTCTTCTTTGCAATCGAATGAGAGTCTTATGGAAAATTTCTCTGGTCATCCAACAGTTCTTATTAAAATCTTAGAAAACCGGAAGATTTTCCAGTCGAACATTTTTTAGACACCGTAGCTTCTCATGTTTCCCGACTAAAATTGGTTTTATCTTGTCTGTACCCATCTGGTTTATGCAAAGGCCCATCGTCACTCATTAATTTTGTTTTTCCTTCTTCCATGGCATCGCTCTCCTTTCGATGCAAAAGTTGTTTCAGGAAGAGCGTAATAGAAAAGCCCCGTCTCATCAAATTATACCGATTTTCGGGGCTATATGCATTGATAAGGGCTTCATTTTCCCAATGTCATTCAGTAACAGCATCATTGTCAACTACACTTTCTTCGCCACAAATCTTCAGGAAGGTAATGTTGAAACTTGCTTTAAACTTTGTCATCCAACTTGATGAGGCTTTGAAATCCTCGACTTTTTTTTTCAAGGGAAATTGCTTCCGCTTTCTGAATTAAAATAGGGCCACTGACAGTTTTCTTGATGGCATTTGCAAAAAAGCATACATGTCATTTTCGATGTCAATAAATTTAACGGCTTGCAGGGTCTTGATCTTGAGCAATATTTCTTCTGCTGCTTTCTCTTGATTTTTTTTCACTGTTACTGAGAATGGTGGAAAGCGTCGATAAAGAAACTCCAAAATTTTTGGCCACTAATGTCTTGCTAATTTTCTTCACTTCAATGTCATTTATCATCTTTAGTTTATCATTCAAAGATATACCTTTCCTAGAGTTCTTTGGTACTGATGGATACATTTTTTGTGAATTTCACAGAACTTGTCCCAACTGTAACACACTCCTTGTAGCACCACTGTCTATAGGTCTAAGTAGCGAGGACGCCTTCACACCGGTCAAGTTCAGGCTGATTTGTCTCTTAGCAGTCCCCAAATGTCTAAAAACGTTGACTCTTACGTTTACTTTGTTTGTCCTGTAGGCAAATACCTTACAAGGGAGGATTTGTGGCTGCTTTCAAAACACAATCTTGCTTGCCTGCGAACATTCTCACTGCGTCAACAATATTACTTTGGGAAGCTGTATGGGGAGGGAGGATTAGCCAGGAATTGTGCCGGAGCCCCTATTGGGTGAGTGACCTTCACAGGTACAAGATGCAGGGGTGGGGAGGGGTAAAAGGGAAGAAGAAAAGTCCTTCGTTCGTCTTTCGTTTCTTCCCTTTCACCCTCCCTCAACCTTTCATACCCCTTTCGAAGTGCAGTAACCCAGTGGGAGTTCTGTACCGTCAACCTAGTTAAATAGCTTATGCCAAGTATCCTATGTATTTATTTTAGTTCTCAAGCTCTTGGGCTCAGTACGTGTGGCAAATCCTCCTGATTTATAACGCAGCATTGTGCATAGCTGAATGAATGCCGTTATTTATGTGACAGACTTCGTAATAAAGTTCTTTTTGTACCTGTGGGGACCGGGACTATGGTTCGTTATTTCGTAATATAATTTCTTTACCATACATTTAGATACCCCTTTCGTTGGGACCAATGATTCGGTTCGTAATAATGCAAACTTCGTATAAACGTTGTTCGTAATAAGGAGAGTCTACTGTGGTACTTTATACCCTTCTCAGATAAACCAAGAAAATCACAGTGTTCCCCAAGGCTCTGTCCTTGGTCCCATTCTATTTTTAATCTATATTAATGACTTGCCTGATATTCTCTCTAACACTCAGTGCACCTAAACAATATTATATGCAGATGATGCAAATTTTATTGTTTCATCTCAGTCCTTCAACAGTACCTACCCTAAATTTGTGTGATAATATATCATGTGACTTACAAAACTGGTGCTCTAACAAATTGTTAAAATTAAATGCTAAAAAATCCCAGGTCATCTGTTTTAAAAACAAGAATAAACACTGTGATAGGGCAAACCAATCCCTCATGCTCACACTGTCAAATTTCTGGGTTTGCTTCTGGATTCCTCAATGAACTGGTTGCCACACATCAATGCTCTGGTGCATAAATTGAGTGGTAAATGCTTTTTAATTAGACACTATCACTGGATGTTCTGCGGATGCTTTATTTTGGTGACTTTTACACACATCTATTATATGGTATTCTTTTCTGGGGATCAACTCCCCATTCATTCACTATATTTAAACTGCAAAAAAGAGCTGTAAGATTGATTGCTGACGAGCATTTCTTTTCTTCTTGCCACCCACTTTTTAGAAAAGTCTCTTTCCTCTGCCATGTTCATATCTACTTTTTATCCATTTTGTTATTTTTGCAAGAACTGCTTCACTTGATCCAATCTCAATGGGTTCCAAACTTTTCAATGCTCTGCCCACCGGACTGAAAAGTGTCTGGGAACTCTCTACATTCAAATATAAAATCAAACATGCTCAAAAAGCTCTATTATAGTGTGAATGAATTTGTCAACGATTTTTCAAACCGGTACTATCCTTTATTTTGTTTGCCTCCCTAATTTTATGACTTATCCTATATCACGTATGTGTACTTTGATCTCTGAACCAAATAAAATATTATAATTTAAAGATACCTGGAAAATTTACTTATTTTGAATTACTCCACTCTACGAAATAATGCAATAATAATAATTTTTAATGCCAGGCTTGCAAATATTGTCATAATTACATGAATTTACTTCTCATCTCATTCAGTGTATAGAGTAAAAATTATTAGTCATAAAAAAGTTCAGATCAAGTTTGAATGGAAGTACTCATTTTTATATTCCATAAACATTTTCTTTTTTGCATTTTAGATGCCATAGGCTGTTCTTTTCACGTTTGGTAGTGATTGTATGACTTTTGGAAACAGAACTAAAGGTAGAAATCAGGGTAACATGAATTATTATATTTTAAAAGAATAAAGACTAAATTTTTAGTTATTAACATTCAGAGAAATTATCTAAGGCAACTAAAACTTTAAAAAACTGTAATGAAATGGAATTTAATAATAGTAGATGCTATATTATCAAACAAATCTTGTACAGCTGCATTTTTTGTACTTCTAATCATCCAGAGAAGTTATAATACATTCCTCTGTTACATCTTTTTTATCTCTTATTTGTGCATGTGGTTAGTGGTTTGTGGAAAATACAATTTTATCTTACTTTTACTTCTGAGAAAGTTGATATTCATAGATAAATGAGAATGGAAGATTAAATTAGGTTAAAACTAATTGTTATAAACTGTTCTCATTGCAACAGTTTTTTGTATCTGATTTTACTTTTAATGTTTCTTTCAGTTAAAAAAGAACAGTCTAGTAAAGGTCTCGCTCATCTTGTTCATCTTTGTTTTGGAAAGACATTGGACAAATCTGATCAATTTTCAAATTGGGAAAAAAGACCTCTTCGAAGAAGTCAAAAGTTATATGCTGGTAAGTGTAAAATTTTATTAAAGCTCTTATAAATTTAGTAGAAGTGCATTTATTAGTGTTATTCCTTTTAAAAGGTCTCTCGTTAAGTAGTTATCAATATAGTGTGACTGTTTTCATAACCTCATTTCCCAAATGGAGTTAGCTGTTGCATGATGTCATTTATAATGTCTGGTCCACCGTAATACTATTACGATTTTTGTTTGGTACCCAATGTTTGGATAATGCATAGTTCCAGTAAAAAACTACCACTTCCTAATGTTTAAATGTGGAACTTCTTCAAAATTATATGAATCCTCACCACACTTTTATCTTTCCCAATACAATTACAGGCCCTTTTTGGGTTATGGAAAATACAAAAGAATTGACTTGGTCATTGGAATGGTGAATGTGGCTAATGATTGCCATTGGTTGTCTCAGCTATATGATTTAGTAGCAGTAATATTTTCTGGCATGATATGGTGGAAGTTATCCATTACAGAAATGAAAATCACTTGGTGATTTTCACATATGATTTAGTTATGGTACCAGGGTATTAGACTGAAGAAGGAAGGGAAACTGAAGGTTATAAATGAACTGTCAGGTACTAGCGAAAGAAATCAAGTTTTACAAAAAGGACTGTCTGATTAGCAGTCATCACAGATGGTGATGACTTGGTTTTTAATGTTTTTGGAAATAAATGTTACTTGAGTACATAAAAAATTAGGGCCTTAGGAAATTAAAATGTTTACAAAAATGCAGTTTACAGCTAAATGTCTGAAGGGCGTAGAAAAGAATGTTGATGTTAATTATTTGTTGTTCTGAAATATGAAAGGGATTCCTTTTGGAGATGCTGACTTTATTAGGTTCAAGATATTTGACAATATAATTAAATAATATAACACAATTTTACTATGTTCATGGGATTGCTAATTCACATATGATAATAATATCGGTTCATAGTTTTCCTACTTCTTAATTGTTTAATTCTTCAAATATTTGCCTCAGCAACTGAGATTAATCAAGATTAAGCTTCACTATTTTAAATTGGTGTTAGCTTACGACATAGGGATCATTTACTGAGTTATATTTCTAGATTGCTTTTACCTCTTGGTTCAGAATAATCAAAATTATTTATACACTTGCTCCACCATATCTAAACAGTTTCATTGCCATGTGTCAATTACTTTTATACATTTTATTACAAATGAAAAAATATGCTACTCATTATTTCATAATAATCCCTGAGGTTGTAGATGTTCATATCTCCTGCATCATTCTTCATCAATATTTTTTCTCATGACCCATGTAGAGGACATGAATGTGGCTGCCTGGAATACTGCTGATTTCCAAATGCAGGAATCTGTCTATGTACATCTCACTTTAAGCACTTGGGAGGAATGTGTGCATCTTACCTTAGAATTAGGGAGACAGGCATTTTGGAATTTACAGAATCCCCTTCCATGTTGACTCATCCTTTGCAGAGTCTGACTTATTTCTTTACTCCACACCTGGACTTGCTTCTTTGCAAAGATTAAGGAAGTTTTCTATTGCCTACTAAGGAAGTCTCCCATTCCCCATTTCTCCTCCACTTTCTCAACTCAAGATGGGCAGTGGTTGTAACCTTACAATGACAGAACAGTCAGTACAGTTTTTAAACCCCTTTATTGCAAGCCCCTATTACCTGGTATATGCGAAAAATGCCAGAGCTTTTTTGTGGAATTTGATTTTTTTATATTTACATAGATATGAATATCAATTTGTTAAATTTCAATTTTTAAATTGACACTCCAAACACTTACAGTGATAGTAAAATATTTTATTTATGGAAATGGTACCGTATATATATCGTTAGTCTTGGGTCAGGTGACTTCTGATTGGCTGGCTGCCTCGAGTCTCTCCCTCCTCGCCCGGATGCTTCTCAACATGGCGGCCCAGGATTGGCTGAGAGAGTACCCGGAGTCACGGTTGAAATTATTCTTCTCAAGCTGGATTTCGATGGCTTCCCTGGTGAGCCTCTCCCAGTAGAACCCTTCGTGACAAATCTTACCATCTCACCAGTTGACAAAGGAAACTCCACCATCTTGACGAATACAAACGACTACCACTGAAAAATCAACGAAATTCTCCAAGACCGAGCATTCAAGAAACTCCACCAGGATCCTACAGATTCCATGACCAGGAAGATGATCTCCCTGATCAAGAAATCAGGGTTGCCCAAGGGCAAGTCCAAGCACCCACATCCTCCAGCTCCCGCACCACCACGGCTGTATGGATTACCGAGGATCCACAATACTGGCATACCACTGAGGCCCACTGTCAGCACCATCGGATCTCCCACTTACAACCTGGCCAAGTACCTCACAGGAACTTGGCCCCCACACATTGGCAACTGCTCACACCACATCAGGAATTCCTCAGAGTTCGTGAAAATACTCACAGAAATCCACATGGATGAGGTAGACACCATGGTCAGTCTAGATATGGTGTCATTATTCACCCGTGTGCCTCTTGCTGACCCTTTGGAGCTCTTGAAAACCATATTTGACCAAGACACAGTGACCCTATTTCACCACGCCCTGATGTCAACTTACCTCAAATATGATGGCGATTTCTTCGAACAGACCGATGGAGTGGCCATGGGGTTACCATTATCCCCCATGATTGCCAAATTTCTTCATGGAAGATTTTGAAGAGAAGGCCCTCTCATCAGCCCCTCTTCATCCAAAGTGCTTTCTTTGGTAGGTGGATGACACTTTCATCATTTAGCCACTTGCACCCAAGGCCCTCAATTGATTTTTGGAACACATGAATGATCAGCACGGAAACATACAGTTCACCATGGAAAAAGAGAAAGACTGGAAGATCCCGTTCCTCGACATCCTTATCCACCAAAAAAGTGACAGAAGACAGAAGAAAAAGGACACAGCATCTATTGGAAGCTCTACTTGGCTTCGAGGCACAACATTGAGACCAACTTGCATCCTTGCTCCAAACCAAGACACCAACTAGTGAAGGCGAAGGATCCCTGTGGCCTTATGACCCCCGGAGTCTACCAGATACCCTGCGAATGTGGATAGGTATGCATAGGAGAGTCAGGCAGGACCATCGCCACAAGACTGAATAAACATCGTAGACACCTCAGACTAGGCCAACCGGGAAAATCCGCAGTCACAGAGCACAGCCTGAATAAAGACCATGCCATCCAGTGGGACAAGACGAAGACAATTTGTCGCGAAGGGTTCTACTGGGAGAGGCTCACCAGGGAAGCCATTGAAATCCGGCTTGAGAAGAATAATTTCAACCATGACTCTGGGTACTCTCTCAGCCAATCCTGGGCCCCCGTGCTGAGAAGTATTCGGGTGAGGAGGGAGAGACTCGAGGCAGCCAGCCAATCAGAAGTCACCTGACCCCAGGCCAATGATATTTTATTTATATTTTTGATCTCTTAAACAATTTAATAAAAAATTATTTATTAAACAAAAATTCGATAGATTGCTTTTGTAGTGCCAATGGGCCGGGCCGATAGATCAGCCCGGCCCATTGGCATTACAAAGGTTAAAGGGTTTCCATCAGTACAAGTGGGAATAGTAAGATTGGTTGTGCAAATTTAAAGACAGTTTACCAACTACTTTTGTAAATGCAAGGAAGTTTTAATTGAAATCCTTGATGTGAGGCAAATTGTATGAAGAGAAAAAGTTGGGGAATCTTGTTTAGCTCTCCTCTGCCAAAACAGATGAACTTGTTACATTTTTACACATTTAAAAAATGCATCTTAGTTTGTGCAGGCTTGAAAAATGATAGCAAATAATGTGATGGTAAAAAAATAGCTTCATTCATCCATACATGTACAAAATCAGTAACAATTGTTATGACATTTTGTATTTAAAATATTTAAAGTCAAAGTTATCAAAATAGCTCAGAGGTTATAAATGTTTGATAAAACGATTCTGGTGATTTAAATTTATGCATATTAGAGACTAGTATATCACAGTTACATAAATCACATTATCAGATTAAATCTCTGCATGAATTCAAACTTTAATGTTTTTACCTATATACAAACAAGCTCTCATGCACTTACATCAGTTTCATTACTGGTATTCCAACCAACTAGTAATTAGTTATTTTTCAGTTTATTATGAACTGTAAAACTAAGTAATATATATTTTACTAAAATTTTAGTTTCCCATGTGATGCCATATTGTATTTCTGGAAATCTGCCTATGCTGTAAACATTTCTACCATAACTGAATCCAAGTTTCTTCATCAGATTAGTCCTTAGTGCATTGACTACCATTTGTTAGCAAAAGTACCATCGCAGTAGGAGCCCCCTTCCTAATTGTGTAAAATTTGTGCACTATACTTCAAATGACTTGGACATCCAGAATCATCCACTAGTTGGCATACTGTTTTACATTGTTTATTTGGCAAAATCACTTTGTCACCATCCTGATGGTGCTTCATCATAAATATGACGAAGAAGGACAATGATGGCCTCTTCTGCTTCATTCTTCATGGAACTTAGGAAATTCCCGATAATTTCATTACTCTGGCTTTGGAAGTTCTTTTTATCAGCTTAAGACATGAGTTGAGAGATTAACTGTGATGAAAAATAGAAAAAAAGAAATGACAAAAGACATGATGTGGAACAAAAACCTCGATGATTAATTCAACAATAAATCCAAAACAAAATCAGTTGATAAAATCTAATGAAAAGAAAAGCTACTTGAAAATGAGAATAACTAAATTAAAAGGTGATCAAAGTTCATCAGATATTAATTTTTTTGAAATAAAATTATAAAACTACCAACAAAGCAGTGGCAATAAGAGCACAAGCAGGAATAGTTCAGCCAAGGCGTGAGAACACTATAAGTGAATGTGTATGAGAAGCTTGGAACAGAAAACCCAGTGGCACTAGGGAAGCTCTTCCTCTTGCTTTGCAAGCATTCTTAACTAGGACTTGCACACAAAAATCAGCCACTGTTCATAGAATCTCCTAAGAGCTTTACTCATCAAGCATCACCACTTTCATGCATTTATTTCTCTTTATGACAACCATGTTATCGTGAACATAGTATACCCAATCTGTTACCTTCTTTCAGATCTATAGGAAGGATCCGTCTCCCACCCTTCATAATTTTCACTTCGTCACATATAGATGAAACTCTTGGCTGCTATCAACCAGTCCTCATCCTATTGACATATGTAATTGGTACAGCTGGGTGTAATTAAAAATCATAATTGTTGATTGTAGTTTTTTATTGATAGTTACTGATTGATATGTATTGAGTAATTGATAGATTTCATTGAGAAATGTTTTAAGTGTGTGCTAATGGTACACGATTAACAGTGATTAGTACTATGTGAGTTTTGGTGAAAATTTTTATTATTTTGTTTAAACATTTTTTGGTAAAATTGAAAGTGGATTTTTTTCAGATATCATGTACTTTACTTTCACCCAACGTTAGTACTGTGATGTTTGATGTCAAAACTTATTTAAAATATACATCAGCTAATATGAATGTACCCTGCAACAAGTATTGTGATAACTTGTTAGTACCCATTTTATTGGGTTTCCACTTAATTAATAATTGTTAATTAACAGTGGAATTATTAATTAACAGTGGAAGCCCACTTAAGTATCCATGTGATCAAATACTTTGAGCTTTGAACATATGTTAAATACAATGGATGAAAACTGATGGAAATGCTGTACATTTGAAAAACTAAAATTTGTTATAAACACTGGGATGGTGATAAATTACTATCTGTGCAAGTAAATTATTGAAATAAATTGATGAAGAGGAAATATAAACATTTTAAGTAAAAACCCAAACAGTTTATCGTCTACCTCAGTACCTTCTGAAGGAGCATGAAAGGGCCTTCACCAAGAAGCAGTTCCGGCTCTCAGCGGTGGCCAAATATGCTTGACCACGACATCGATTTTCATAATGCCAAAGTCATCGTTAGAGAAAATCGATACTTCCCCCGATTCATTCGGGAAATGGTAGAGATTACAAAAACCCCTTCCAATTTCAACAGGGAAGATGGTTACCCTCTCGCCAATACCTGGAAGAGGCTATTCCAACACCAGACTTATGGGCCTAAAAAGGGCCCTGGGGCCAATCCAGGGAGCCAATCAGGGCACACCTGAACCATAACAGACCCTATATATACTCGACCAAAACTTAGAGAAATCACTTCGACCTGAAGATGTTCTCTGGAACGAGAATGAAATTGTTGTAAGCAAAAGACAACGAACACGGTGGAGCACCGAAAACTTTGCAGCACCAATCCATGGAACACCACGGAAGCCTTCGCCAGAACTTTACCATTTTTGTTGCCATGGTGTTATGGAACTTAAATGTCTTAGTTGCATTGTTATACATGGACATAAATGCAAGAAGAGAGAGTATTGAGAATATATGATGTATAGAGTGAGCCTCCTGGTGGCACAGTAGAGAGAAAGCTGTTGCAGCATTGAAACCACATGACTTTTCCACGATTTCAAGCAATTGGTCTAAACATAAATTTTATACTACACTCCAAACCATTATTTACTTATTGCTGTACACTGTAATCACAAAATCAAAATTTAAGGAGCACAGGATTTCACATGCAAACAGGGAAATCTTAATTTTTCTATTCTAAAAGTACCACAGAACTTTATAAAACATTGTGACAACAAAGTCTTACTCAAGTTCAAGACAGCAATATTATACAATCAAATAAAAACATTAAAAAAACAAAAAATTAAAACTCAATTTAAATACGTATGTGATGGTCCTGTTATTGGATTAGGATTAAGTTATTCCCTGAAAAGGTTACTCACTTGGCATTTTACTCCTACGGAATTCTTAATATAGATAAACATAAGGTGTAACCATGACAGAACTGTCAATGTCAGTAGCCAACACTCACTCTACCTAATTATAACTCTATGGTATTGAGATAGTGAAATTTAACTATCACTAGTATTATATTTGTGTTTATGCAAGCATAAATACTATGGCCAAGTTGCATTAGGGTCAAAAGTTTAGATTCTTGAAAGTAGTTTAAGAAATTAAGAAGGTAATTTAGGAAATGGTGATTGTGACTTCTATATATGTATAATTTGAGAAACTGATTAAATAATTTCAGAAACTATTGTAATGTTATTTTTCAATTAACTTTTGAACTACATGAAATTAAGGCTTCAACAATAGTTCAATTAGGTAAATTGTTATTCATGACAAATGCATTAGTATTAGCCTTATCAACAATCTTTGTATTTTATTTCAGCACTTGATTCATATTGCTTAATTGAAGTATATGACTATTTGAAAAATTCATCTACTGCTCAAAAAATTCCCTTTGAAGAAGTTTTGTCCTCTTCAATGAAGGATCATCAACATAGTCATGTCAAACATCGCAAAGGGAAAGGAAAATCAAAAAAAGCAAGGAAGCCTTTCGACCTAATGTCCTTGCTTAATGTAAGTGAATGTTTATAATAAATTTGTCATAATTGATGCTGTTTATGTCCCATGGTAATATTTATGAAATTACATTATTGAATAAATTCATAGGCACAGAATTCCGAAACAGAGCTGAATAAACCTCCAATTTCTGCCAAGTCTATAAAAATGGTTTGTGATATAATGGTTCAAGGACTTGGAAAAAAGCTGAGGTCATGTGGGATAGATGCATGGCTTCTACAAGCAAATGACAATCTTGACAACCTTATAAAAATTGCTATGCGAGACAAGAGAGTAATCTTGACCAGAGGAAGTAGTTATATGAGAGTAAGTAATTAAAAACCCTTTTTTTATGTTAGCTGGTAATTAATTTAAGATTTTTTCTATTCAGATTTTGGATGACAGTCATTATTAATTATTATTAGTCATTATTATTAATACTATTTTAGGTATTACTATTAATAATTCTACAGAATACGTACATATTTCTTTTATTGGGCATTAGTGATGTTATGTGGTATTTTTTGAGAGGAAGAATAATACATTGTGACAGAACGAATGGGAATTGAACTCGGGTCCCCACGTTCCGAGCCCAAATGCGTTACAGAACGGTTCCTTACCCTTGTTAACTCTGGACTCGCTCGTATAGCGATCGTGGGGGAGAACAACAAACTCGTGTTTCCGCATAGAAAAAAAGTCAGTATTGCCTTGGTTTTTGGC
>WURS02021450.1:0-11941 GCA_011762765.2 Rhinocypha anisoptera | reverse complement strand
CTCCACCCTCCCCAACTTTCTTACACCATTTGGTTACTGTTTTTTTTTAAATTCCACCAATTCTGTCTTGAACCCCAACCTACCCCACCCATGCTTTGTCTATATATGTTTTCAAAACTTCACAACCTCAGAATGTACCTGATGATGCAGTAGAACGGCGAAACACATTGTACGATCAAAGATAACTGTGGAAAAGTATGAATTATCTGTTATTCCAATCACAAATATTCATAACTTCCACGAAGTAAAGCCTGATATCCTCAATTTTATACTAAATTTTCCTTTATTCTTTTGCTCCCATTATTCTTAAAGGTGTTTTGAAATGCCTTCTGACATATATTCTTTTAACATGTCCCACAACTGAAGTGCTCCTTTCTTGTTCTTAATTCCTAGCTCTTCCTGTTTGTTCTATCTTGCACAGCATATTTCTTATTCATCCTAGTCATGCATATTTTTTGCTGTTTTCCTTATTATTGTGATTTTCCTCATTTCTTTGACATATTATAGTAATAATTGAATTTTATGTCATAACTCATTTTTGTTGGATGAATAATAAGTATTAATACAAGTCAAAAAGTGCGTTACAGTGAATGGAATGCATAGTATTGATTTGCATTCTATTTTTTTTAATGATGAGGAATGCTTTTTATTCCATCATAAAGAAATTTTTATTACTATTCTCAAGAAGACATTGCAGTGAATTTCTAATAGTTTCACACTCTCTATTGTTTTTTTTCTTTTGTGTATTTTTTCCTTCAGAGAAGACCATGGCTTGTCCAATGAGTGGCCTTTACCTGTTCTTCATGTTCCTGTTCATCCTGTTTCCCATCTCCCTTTCCCTGTCAACCATTCAAGCATCACCTCCACACGGCCTCCAGCAATCCAAAGTGATGTATGTGGTGCCCAAACAGGAACACCCTTTGGTGCAGCATGACTTCAAAACCAGCAGCTCTAGTAGAAGCATAAGGGTCATCAGATCCACGGTCTACAAGACAGTCAACACCTCATCTAATGAGAGCAAAGGAGGGGGTACTGTAGAGGATGAAATTGATATCAGTACGTGTGAAGTCATTAGATAGACTTAATTCTAGATTATGCTTTACAATGCTTTTGAACTTAGTTTCCAGTTGTATGAATGCTAATAATAATTACAAGCAGCAACATGACATTTATGCTTTTCATGATAAAAGAAATCGTTCTCTATTCTCGAATTTGCTAACGTAATTGTACATAAATGTGAGAGTACTCTTAAACAGTGTAGTTTTATAAAGTGTCCACTTTATTCAATAATATTCAGACACTATAATATCACTCATCTTATCATATCTCACAGTATCTCTCAATCTTCTCATAATATCTCACAATCTTTCAAATCCTATCACCAGCATTAATTATTATTACCAAGTCCCTCTTTCCCATGGATCATATGACTTTATGGACCAACTTTTTTATATAATTCACCTCAATATATACAGATAACTCCTAAAACACTTCATTGAGGTTGGATTTGTCTGTAGAAATTTATTTTGTTATTAAAAACAGTTGTCTACTATGCTTCATCATCTATTTTCTGGAACTGGCAACTATTGCAAGGAGATTTATATATATTTATTTATACATAGTATATATACTCATTCATTCAGAAATAACAGCCATATGGTGAAAATAGAACATTCAAATAGTAGTAAATTAGGAAAGGGATAGGAACTCATAAAAGGACGGACACATAATGTGGTTGAATATATATGATGGAAACCAACAAATTCATATGAGAAAAAGTTTTGTCCTCAGCCAGGTCTTGAACAACAGACCTCCTCAATATCACATTAAGATGTGCTTTAGCCAGCTACACTACCGAGAACTCTTCTCATCACCCATGAATTAGTCAGTGTGGTTCAGCTTGCTCGGTTGCCGAGAGAAGGCATTCGTTGCTGAGATTCATACCACTTTCGAAGGAAGGACAAACATAAGGGAACATATATATATATATACTTCAGGAAAACTCTGGCAAATAGCAAACACGAACACATGTACACACTTATTCACGTACAAAAACTCACATTGGGAAGAAATATTTTGGGCCTTGCTTGCCTCTTTGTCGGTCTGAGAGAACAGTTCTCCCAGACTGACGAAGGGGCAAACAAGCCCCGAAATATTTCTTCCCAATGTGAGTCTATTAAGTGTTTCTTTCTATTAAAGATCATTAATGTTTACTGATCATAAGGTAATTTAAATTATATCAATTTGAAGGAACTTTTAATGTAGCTATGTAATTAGTTTTGACAAATTGTCATTCCAGTTAACTCTTCAAATAAATATTTTTCAATTTTCACGTAAAATTTCTAATATATTTTTTCCCATATGTTTTTAGTACAGAAAACTTGGAAGGGACCGGCCTCTGAAGGCCCTCTTATGGCTGTGAAAAATGGATGGGACATAACATATGATCCAAGTGAAATTAAACAACTTGAAGAAAATGAAGAAATAATTGTGACACTGGTGGCTACTTTTAGAAAAGATGAAGCCAAAAATTACAAGGTAGGTAGTGTTATGTTTATTCTTTTGTGGGCAGCAAACTCTTTTTTTATTAACTGTTTAACAACAGCCTTAATAAAATGTTTCTCCTAAAGACCATGAGGCAATTTGGAATACTCAACATTTGTGCTTACCCTGCATAAAATAAAAAAGTGTTACAACTTATTATCATAGACATATTTTTTATTATTTCACTGGTTTTTGTTTATGTACGAGGTAATGGAAATGAGAAGAATTTTTTAGCTCAGTTTTTCAAATCAGGAATGTGTTTAAGAGTTTTCTGTAAATGCTCATGCCTACTGACACACAAAGTTCTAAGGAATTGTTTGGTTGCCACAGATAATGTTATTCTTCTTTTTTTCCCTTGTAATCTGAGATTATGGGATGACCTGTAATCTGGGCTACCCTTTTTTCCTCCTAGTGGGACAGAGGAAATTCTATCAACTAGAGTTACAATATTTTATGTGGAAATATATCCAAGTATGCAGTCCATATTTACTTTCCTCCATAATTTCTGATTAATTTGTTCACCAACAGTATGCAAAAACCTTGATTGATAGTCTGCATGCTACCAAAACTAAGAGGCCACTGAGGAAAATAACGAGATTGAGTCAAGAAATAAATTTTACAAGACTCTGCAGATGAAATGCATTCATCAAACTCACCAGAGAGTCATAGAAAGTCCTCCTTTCCAGAGACACTGGAAAGGAGGACCCTATTCTGGAACAATAAGAATTTGTGACCATTAAAACCTTTATTAGGAAGCTCAGGCCTGAATATTCATGAGAGGGAATAGAGTGGGTGAAAAGGAGGTGGTCATACATACAAAAATGTTTTCTCCACATTTATCCAAGAAAAATATAAATGTATAGATTTCGCAGCTAAGAGATTCAGGAGAAAAAAGAGCATTTAAAAAACTTTTTTGTGTGGTGTTCTTAAGTCAGAAACTCTCCTATCAAAGATCTTATAATACCTTAACATGAATTCATTATTAAAATTTATTAGAAATGACCCCCTTTATAAATGGGTAACCTGTCCTTTAGCCTTAACTAGACATTCTAAATTGAATTACATATTTATCACAGTGCAAATTATCAGCAATTGCAATTATTTTTTCAACCCAGATCCAAATAGTTCCTGTAGAAGGAGATTGGGTTCTAACTGTAAGTCCTCCACTCTTGGATCTTCAACCACTGCTTAGTGATAATAATTCACTCCCAGTTCCTGAAGGATTTACAAAATGGACTGCGAATTTTACTGTTAAAGGAATTTTTCTTGGCTTTGCCAAACTGCAAGCATCACTTCTTTTAAAGGAGGTAAGTACAAACATATAAAATTTTTAGTTGTCAAAAAATTTCTAAAGACCCTTAAAATTTCTTTACAAATTAGTTAAAAATTTTTAATAATTTAAATATTAGGATGTCAGTTTTTTTAATTAGCAAAAGTATCAAAAGATAAAGGCAAAAAAATTATAGTTTAATTCTACTCTTTGTCCTATAAATATAAGTCAATATAAATTGACATAATTCTAGATGTTCATTATATTCCTATACAGTAAACCACCTAGCATTTTGTAGCTAGCAATAATTAATAGTATTTTTATATAATTTAATGTACTGCTTTTTAACCTCAATTTTTGTATTTTCATGTAATTTCAGGTATCCAAAGTTAACAAATACACACCTACCTATTTAAATCATTTATCTACTACCTTATTGAAGGTAAGTAATTTACTGTATATGAAAATCCTATTTCAACCCTTTCTTGAACAGAATCCATGAGAATGCCAAATACATATTCAAAATTATTTTATGTATTATATCAATGAATAAATATGCATAATAATATTAATCTTAGCTAACTTTTATCTAAGTCTAAGTTCATATGAAACAAAAATTTTCGTTTATAGCCTGTTCTGTACCTGAAATAGGCCACAAAAGTCATGATAACAGATGGAATATCAGGATGATCAGCATTAAAGAGGGAGTTAGATATGGCTGTTTTTTTACCCATCCTTATTGATCTGTATTAGTTACAACATCAAGAGAGGCACAATGAGTGCTTAAATTTGCCATTAAGTTGGTGGGAAGTCCATTCATTTTCTTAATTTACAAATAACCAAGCTCTCACAGTTAATCGGCCAAGGGACTAGGGCCATGCTTGATTATAATAGATTGTGTGAGAATTATAAAATAAATTAGTTGTGCAAATTTTACTATTACATTACTTTGCAATGATATTTAGTCAATTGTAACTCCAAAAGTTAATTCTTCAGAGGAGAAGAGGAGCTCAAAAAGGCTAATGATGAGATATTAAGTATGGTAAATGAGGAGAGGGTGTTATTAGGAGAAATATGAATAACACAGGATTGGAAAGCCTACTAAGGCGTTATTGTATTTTGAAGACTGTAAAACAATGTTTAAATGTCAAATAAGTGAGGCCAAAATAGAAGTGGAATAGGATTTTATGCTTAAAAAAACCTTTGAGATAAATAGAATAGGAATAGTTAATAGAGATAAGAAGTAGAAACACAGAAACGGCAGAACAAAAAAAACAGCTAAAACGAAAAAATGGTGTGAAAATAATCTTATGGTTTTAAATGTTATTAAGTGTTGTGTGATTTCCTTCTATAGGAATAAGTTCCTTACAATTTATGATTATTCCACTTGTAATAATTCACTCTGCAGAGTCAATAATATTGTAGATTTAGGAATTTTATTTTAAACTAATCTTGAATTTCAAAGTCATATTAAAAGTATAACACTAAGAGCTTATAGAACTTTAGGGTCTGTGTGGAGGTTTTCCAAAGACCTGCTTTTCAAAGGACATAATATGCAGTTTATCAAAATACTTTATTTTTTACTTGGCCATCCTATCTTAGAGTATGGAGCCGTTATGTAGTCACTCTATTATAAAGCACATGAATTAATGGTAGTAAGAATGCAACAAATTTTTGTGCATGTTTTCATTTAAATTTGGTATGCACTCTGGTATACCATACTAATTTGACGATCGTCACATAATGTCCATATTGAATATTTCAAGTTGGATAGGACACATGCTAAGTAATGAATGTCTGCTGAAAAGAATAATAGATTGAAAGATAGAGGGAAAAGAGGGAAAGAGGCAAGATGATAAACAGCCTGAGGGTGAATGATTTGGGTAGTGAGGGTGGAAATTTATGATCTGAAAAACTTATGAAGAGCAGAGAGAGGCTTCATGAGACAGACAGCATGGAGAAAGCTGTCTGAATGAAGCCTATCCGAGGAATGATATGTCTGTGATGATGCTGATAATATGCAAAATGATTGGATGTAAAAAGTATGAAGATCTCAAGAATTTATCATAAAGTCAAGTACAATCATTTATAAATCCTGTGAAAAAACTTACCTCCAATTAATAGGTCATTGAAAAAAATTATTCTGTCAAGTGTTGTTATCTGTCCGAATATTTTGAATAACACTACATATTTAGTTAACACATTCCTCTCAGCTAATTTTTTTAAATTTCTCTCAGAGAAGCAGCTTTTTTTTTTGTTCAAATGCATATAGATATCAAATGCCAATTGGCATCACCCCACTCCCTGCAAAAAAAACTTAAACTAAATTATGTAAGAGAAGATGCTAGTGACAAAAGATGTATCATTCAAGACATTTAATAAATCATTCAAGATGGTGTGTGTTTGCTATCATAAGGTATATGTATGAAGAATGAAACAAATAAACAGTTAAAACAGCTCAACATGTTCCTTATCAGGGAAACATCTTCCACTGCAACCCATCAACATAACTTTGATGATCCATTATACAGTACAAGCCAAGATTAAAAATTGATATTATAATTTTCATTCGTATTAATTTTTACATTAATTTTAAATTGTATTTTTTGTTTAAAGAACAGTATGCAAAGTATTATTTTTCAAATTATGTACACAGAATTATAGGTAGTAGTTTTATATTCATATAAAATGTCTGAATAATAAAATAATTAAAATCTAGAGACCATTTGAATTTAACCTCTTAGAGAGAGAGATTGCATAGGTGTAGAAATGAAGGTATCTACAGCATTGCTAATTAAAAGTGGCAACCTTCATAAAAATAAATCATAAATATGATACAAATATTATAATGGTTAAAACATACTTTCAAGTTTCTTACCAAGATCAGCTCCAAAAATTCAGCAGGATGTGATGGCATCCCATGTTCTATTGTTAAAGGTCCTGTTAGACTACACCTATTAGCTCCTCTAGTTCACTTAATCAATATTTCCCTCACCACAGGTACTTTCCCAAGACTACTTAAATCTGCAAAAATAGTTCCTCTTTTCAAAGGAGGTGATAGACAAGACATAAATGATTACAGACCTATATCTGTTCTCTCTCTTTTCTCAAAGGTTTTTGAAAGTGTCGTGTTTCAAAGAATCTCATCCTTCTTAGAGAAGTTCCAAATTATATCTAATTCCCAATATGGCTTTCTCAAAGGAAAAAGTACAGAAACAGCTATATATAGATTTGTTGATGCTATACTCAAGGCCTTAGACAATCAGACTAATATATTAGAGGTTTTTTACGATTTGCGCAAAGCCTTTGACTGTGTGGATCATAGTATCCTCCTCGACATGTTAAACAGATATAGAATATCTGGTATAGCTAATCAATGGGTTAAATCTTATCTGAGTGAATGCACCCAGGTGGTTTATCTAAATTGTAAATCAAAAAAGCAACTTGTTTCCAAAGAAGTTCCTCAAGGCTCCACTCGTGGCCACTGGCTATTCCTTTTATATGTCAATGATCTACCAGCCTACCAAAAATCAAGTGAACTTGTAATGTTTGCTGATGAAACTAATCAACTGATTGAATGTACTCACAACACACACTATAATGTACAGAAAGCTGTTGATTCCATTGTAGATTTGGAGCTTAGAAAGTAATGTTCTACTCAACAAAAAGAAATCTTCATATATTCAATTTCACCCTTATCAAAAAAAAGTAGAATTCAGTCCACTCCTTAGATTAAACAGCTCAATTCTATCTGGTTCTACTATTAAATTTCTTGGTCTTCTAATTGGTAATGCATGAATTAGGAACCTCATTCTATCTGCTCAAAATAGCATCTGGATGTTACCTGCTAAGACATATCATGCCAATTACTAATTTTGAGACTGATGTCTGTGTACTATGCCTACATTTTAGGATTAAGTATGCCTGGGGACATTAATATCATTCAATGAGGGTCTTTAAACTCCAAAAATGGGTGGTTCAGATTCTAGCAGGTGTGGGGAAATCCCATAGCTGCTGGTCTCTATTTAAGGAACTTCATATTTTAACCTTTCCTTCCATTTGCATCTACTATTCTATATTATATGTAAGGAACCATCATTCAGCCCTAAGTTTAAAGGTGAACCTGGCTATTCATAGCCATGATACCAGACAGAAAAAAGACTTCAGACTGATTATCCATAACATGACATTGTACTCCAAAAGCCTTGTTTATTCTGGAGTACTGTATTTTAGCTCGTTGCCAGCAGAAATGAAAGAAATCAGATAGCTCCCACACTTAAAGATAAAACTAAGGAAATATTTGATCGATAACTCCTTTTATTCAATCCCTGGATTCCTAAATTAGTAATGTAAATCTAATAAAAAATGGGGGAATCATTGAATATTGTGATATATACTTTTCTATGTATTTACCTCTATGTATTATTTGCAATATATGATATAATGTGAACTTCATGTAATTACGGCTTTTTGTTATTGACGTGTCCTATACTAGTGTTTAACTAGCCCTGGGATTAACAAAAAAATCATTATAACTTTATGATTGAATACTTGTTTTTTTATGCAAATAAAAGAGTGCTCTGTTGGACAGCACTCACACAAGGTCAAATTGAAACAGCATGCAGAAATATGAGGAACCATATTGTGATGCAAAGACAAATGTTATGTATTCAAAGATTCAAAGTGTATTTGTGTATGACATGTTTTGACCTATGACATTATTTTGTTTATGTTTTGTTTGTCCCACGGCCCTGTGGGTACCGTGCTCATTCTTCAGTGTTTCACCAACTTCCGGGCCATGGGGACGTGAGCCCTGGCATGTACGCGGTCTGTAACTCATCATTGTTGGCAATATTAAATTCTGCTACATCCTCACTATAATTAATAGTATTGAATAATTTCTCGGATCTAACAACAAATATCAGAGATGCTGATGATGAGACCTTATTGAAGATGAAGATGCAAAAGATGGATGGAATATATTGAGAATCTTTAAGAGGAAAAAAATGTATGACAAAATGCTGGAAGAAAATGACGGTATCATCAGTGAAAGGAGGCCCCATTCTCAGGTTAGACTTTGATGTTTCTTCAATGGAACTGTAATCAAACAGGGTACCAGTGATGGACAATATACCATTGAAAATATTTAAAAATTATGAAAAGTGTGGGCTGGCTGATCTCTTTTGGCTAACATGCAAGGTGTATTAGAGTTGCATATTTTGGGCAAAAATGTAACTACCAATGGATTTCAAGAATAAACTAATTGTCTCTAAGAAAAATAGATTTGGGCACAACAATTGTTTGAACTGCTGTACCATTGGTGTGATGAGGACTGTATCAAAGATTCTATCTAACAAGAATACAATATGAAATAATTGAAAGAAAAGCAAAAGTATTTAAGTGCTAACTGGTTTGGATTTGCAGAGGAGTGAAAATAATATCCTTACACTGAGGCTCATTTTGGAAAAGATTATAGAAATATGTACTAGCCAATTAATGTTGCATTTGTGATCCTGGATAGTACTTTTCACAGTATGGATTGGAATATCGTGCTGCGTGTCCCAAGGGAGGTCATGTCTGTAACAGAAGAAGATTAATTCTCATGGAGTGAGCAGGTGTAAGTGATAATATTTGGTGAAAATGGAGAAGAAGCAAGACTAAAGAAATAAGTGACACATGCTCAAGGGAATGTGAAGTACTCTGAAGAGTCATTACAAGAGAATGATGAGGATATACTTAAAATAGGAGGGAAACCATCAGGACAGATGTAGAGGCACACCAATATGTGAAAACTGTATTGAAAAAGATCTTGGTAGAGAAGAAACATAAGAGGTTGGAAGGCATAAGAGTCACAAAAGAATGGAGAATGCTAGAGTTAGAAGCTATGAGGAAATGAAGAGGCATTGGAATTGTTGGGGGAAATCCAAAGAATGCAGGAAAGGTGGATTGAAAGGATACTTAGAGGATGGTATGTTGAATGCTGCAATGGAGGGAGAGAATATGTATTTTAGACAATATTGGCTTATACGAATTTCACTTGATTCAATTAATTTCACTTCACGACTTTTTTATCAATTGAAATTCACATAAGTTTTCTTCTCCAATATGGAAAAAATTCACATAATTAACCCTGGAACTTCATGGTTTTATTTTAGACAATTATGGCTGGTAGGAACTATGCAGAAGAAGTTGGAGAAGGATTTATGTTAAGGCATAACTTGGCAGTTTCTCTAATCTGGAGTTCATCTAAATCCTACCTTAACCAGTAGATTACTCTTCATTCATTCAGGTAGCCAGATCCTCAATGAAGGAAGAAGCAAGAAGGAGATAACAAACAGAATAGTTCTTGCAAGGTATGAATTCCTCAGTGAGCGGGTAGAATTGCCTTTGTTAGGGTGTGCCTACAGCAAGGTCTTTTTGTACCACCCACAGTCCCATGTTTATCTATTTCAAGTAAAATATTAGGCTAAAACATGAACTGATTTTGAATAGTAAGCTAAAAAACTAACATTAAAAATATAAGTACATACATATTTATACATAATAGGTGAAATAAACCAGCTATGGTCATAAGTAATAAAACTAATTTCAACTCCTCCTGGTCATCTCCTAAAATCAGATGTAGGCCTCCCTGAATACCTTGTCCCTGATGCATGGCTTGGTATTGTATGCATACCTCTAGAAGAAACTGCTTTCTGTAAATTAACAACAGATCTGACATAAGGATATGCATGGGTAGCAATCTTTTACAGAAGTGAGACTTGGACTATAACAGCCCCAAATAAAGAAAATTAAGAGCCTTTGATGAAATGAATAATTTTTCAAAAAATGGTAACATGCAATTTTTTATCAGCAATTATATATAGTATATGCTCTGATTTGTTAGCCATCACATAGCTGACTCAGTTCAGCAAAAAACATGATGCTCAATTGTGAAGAACCACAATGGAAGGACAAAGAACCAGAGAGGTACTGGTACTGAAGTGGCATGGGAATGAGGTCCTGGTGACATTGTCAAATGATCTCTATGCAAATGTGTCAGTCTTTGTATTTTTATGGACGTTCTTTCTTTGTGTGTTCCTGTCCGTCTCCTGTCTATCTTCGATATATCTTGTGCATCGCCGAAAGGCTGCTTCATTGATTTCACCTAATTCCTGAAATAGGTATACAAAATATACATATATTAAATATGTAACCTGGTTCTCAAATTTCCAAAGCCCTTTTAATTTCCCCTTACAGATCCATAGAATGAATTTTATTTGGTCACTCTCCAATCTCTTGCTTATGCATATCTAACAGGATGTGAACTATAATAGAGTCTTGATTAGCCCAATCCCTGTAAACTATGTAACCCGAGGTAGCCAGTTCAACTAATGCAAGGAATATTAGGATTCAGCCATGGAATTGGTATACTTCTTACACCTGCGCAGGGAGATTCACACATGACTCGTCCTCCCGCAACAATAGCACACCAACAATCCACTTCCCCGCGATCCTGACGGTTCCCCCGGCTTCCCATACATCCTTCTGCCGGGGTGGTGACCTGGAGAACGTCCTCCTCCCCTTCTTGATGCTCCTGTCCTATCGCCGATGAATCTTCCCGATCCATCTGCCTCTACCGCCGGGACGAACAGGCTACACGACTCGGCATTCCGGGAGGCCCCTTCCCGCGCATCTGCTATTTCAACCGCCTTCTCAAAGGCAAGATCTTCATTTTCCAAATACAGGGCTCGCACTATGCCCTTGTCTCGCAAACCCAGGATAAAATGATCCGAGTGCGCGATCCAAGGAGCCAAAGTTGCAGCCCCGGGATGCTCTCCTTAGCTCAGCAGAAAACTCTCTCACCGAGTCCTATTTCCCTTGGATTCGTTGGCGGAATTTGTGACTTTCTGTAATTACGGAGACCTTAGAACAAAAATGTCGCCTCAAGATCTCACATAGATTGATATAAGTAAGGTCCGCCGACTTCTCGGGCTCACATAAACTCCGCAATACTGAGTAAGCTGACTTCCCTACCGAGGAAAGTAACACTGCCTTCCTTTTCCCTTCGTGAGTCTCGCCCACTAAATCGTTCACTATGAAATACTGCTCAAGTCGTTCTTCATAAGCCTCCCAACTTTCCTCTTC
>WURS02021441.1:0-11942 GCA_011762765.2 Rhinocypha anisoptera | reverse complement strand
TACGTCCCTGCTTTCTCTTTTCATTTTTATATAACATGCTCTCTGGTATTTCAAGGCTTTACGCACTTCCGCGCTGTTTCCTCTTGTATCACAGTCCATACCTCGCGATTATATAGTAATGCGCTTCATACAAATGACTTCCCCAACTCTTTGCTCAGAGCCACGTCGATATAGTCTTCTTTCATTATGGAAAACAATCTTTGCTTTTAGAATCCTACTAAATTTCTCTGATTCTTTTTCCAACCGAGAATTTTTTTTCCGTAAGAAGAAAAACTATTCACCTATTCTAAGAATTCATTCCACATATGCATTCTCCGTTCATCATTATCATTGGCATCAACCTCTGCCATTCTTCCAGCGACAAGTATCTTTTTCTTACGACAATTCGGCCGCAGATAACACATTAGCTATCTACCTTTTCTGCAGAGTAAGCGTCATCTCTCCTTTTCTCTATTGCAACCAATCATCCGCCCTATGTCATCAGCCAATCGAGGCATCATACGCTACCCTACTTTTTCCCCTTCTGGTCGTTCAAGAAGTACTATGTGCATATATACATGAAAGAGCAACCTTGTAGTAGTTTTTCTTATAATAACCTTCCTTCATATGTTTCACTATATAATACAGTCCTCTCATCTTTGTGTAAGGACCATTTTATCTCTCCTTTCTTAAACTTTAAACCAATGATAATTTTAACTTTAAATAAATATAAATTTAAATTATTGTATGAAAATTATTTAGTCAGTCACTTAAATACAAGCTATGCGGTAACTACCATGACAAATTTTTGTTAATATGATATGACGTTCACACTGACTTGACTCTTAAAACACAAAAAAATATTTATCCCCAAAAATTTAGTGAGTGATTATTTTTTAGCGGAAATAACTGAGAATCAATAAGATGCCATTTAGCGCACACGAAATAAATATATCCTAAATGTCCCCTTCACGACTTAGATTATATCCGTTTTGTTTTCTTATCGTTCAAGGAAAATGTCAGAAGAAGAGGGGAGATAATACCGTCGAATAATCAGTTTTGTGTGCTGCGGTGTTTTAGCCGATTAAGTGAATAATCGTGTGATCGGACGGGGGTTATCAAGGGAGCAAGTTCGAGGGAAGGCGTTAGGGGTTGTGTTGGGTGTGTGGGAGAGGGGAAGGGATTGTGGCACTCGGAAGGAGTACGGGTATAGGTGTCTCGCTTGCACGGGAGCGAACGAAGGTGCATTGGGGTCAAGTGCTGTGCAAATGGCCTATCTGGCCCCCCGCCCCAAACCTTCCGGATCGAGGGGGGGGCGTCGCGGTGACACTGTCTTCCATTTCCACGAGTAAATCCGCGTCGCCCCCTCGCCTTCTCTCGTCGCCCGCCCTCCTCCTCCCTTTGCCGAGTGGCGCGAATCCGAGATGCAGAAGGCCCATCCAAGTGGAGTGATTGCAGCACCGCGTTGTGCCGATAAGCTGGTTTTCGGATGGTCCCTGGCGACTTTAAAGGGATACTCGCGGACCCTCAAAAATCATTTACGCGCCTGATTACTTTATTTCCGGGACCTAGTTACGCCCAAAGACTCTATATATTATGTCCGTGACGTGAACAAAACGAATATCTTGAGATAGTGAACTTTGTTCACGTCTCAGATATTCAGGAGAACGAAAAAGATAATTTCTAATAGTCTAAACGGATGACATTTTTGCTAAAATATTGAATTCCGATGGTTTTCAATATTATAACTATTTGAATTGTCATGATATCTAATAGTAAAAAAGTTATATGGTTTTTTTATCCATGACCGTGGTCTTAATCGAATCCCTTAAATATCTACACTTGTTAACCCAGAACTCTCTCTAACGGTATGTGGCATGGGTGAGAACCCCAAATTTGATTTTTTAAGCTTCCTAAAGACGCTTAGTTTATAACAATGGCGTAAGGAATTTTCTATAGAAAACTTTCGCGAATTAACAGGGGAATAAATGATTTCCTTAATCTGTTAGCTTGTACACATATTTCCCTTACTTCATAAATATAGTCATACCACCTTGTGTAATTTGGGCAAGGAATAACTAACTATTTATTCTCTGCCGAATTCATCTGTTATAACTTACGTTATTTAATTGAATTAAATTAGATATTCCTTGATCCCATACCATGGTACATATGCTAAAGGATTTGCCAACATCTATCTGTGCATCTTCGCAGAAAACATATCGGTTTCTTAAATACCGAATGGCCTCGCGGGGTTCCTGAGTATCCTAACGAAACAGCTACCCACACGGTCCTAATATTGAAAAATATATGAGGATATTAAAATAATATAGTGAGGAAAAACATAAATACCCTTTAGGGAGTATTTTAATTTAAATAAATACAACAGATTCTCTTGAGATGATTTGAAAATAAAGAAAAATTACGGAAAGCATTTGAATAGCTGAACTGCAATTACTGGAAGCATATTTTTCATCTCAATAGAAAAATTCTCTAAGTCTTATTTCAATAGCCACTTCAAAAGGTAATTTCAATATTTTTTCAATTTATCTTCTGAAGCAGAGCATTAAAATATTTTTAGCGAAACTTAAGAAACATGTATTTTCGCCATTTTCGGAAACGATCCAGCTACATTCAATCGTACGAGACTTAATCAAATAGATGTAAGTCCCGTTTATTTACGAGGAAACTTTACCGATACGTTGAAGACTAGTTCCACTTAGTCAAACACGGTCCCTAAAGTGATATTCATTCCCGTTTCCTTCCTCCGAGTTTGTTTAGTGTACAACAACTTCCCTCTCTCCCACCCAACATTCCCATAACGTAACCCTGATTTAATTTGTTATATCAGTCATTTACGTTGATATTTTTGTCGTGTCCACACCTGGTCCAAGATGCCCTACATTTTTTTCAACCCATATACAAATTTCAGACAAATTTCCCACAGATAATATCCCTCTAATTCCGCCAACACCCATACAAGTTGTCCGACTTCTTGTTTTTCAATGAATTCTTTTTCCTCCATAATCTGAACTTTCATCAAGTGCGACCACAATGCTTTTTCAAAGTTCACTTACAGAAAGTATAGTGATGTGTTAATTAATTTTTACATATTTTCTTACATTAATAATAAATTACACCAATCATTATTACACACAATGGCTATTCTATTAGTAGGTTTTTGCAGGTTTTTCACAACCCCTTTCTAGTGTGGGTGTTTTCCTGAAGTAGGTTTATCGTCTATAATAAGAGTCAACTATTATTACGTTTTTCCCACGCTCATGTAAATATCTTTCTAGTATATGGTTAATAACTATAGTTTCATTTCTATCCTATGTTTTGTTCTTAGATAAGCACTAACATTATTTTCGTGTACTAGTCCTGTAACTATGACAAGCGGCAGGTGGAAGAAGTGACTATTTAGTCTCCAACAAAGGCTATTAATATATTTTTTGTCTCAGCCTCGCTGGAAGTTCGCCCATCGTTCTTTCGTTCTATTGTTAGTTGGTATATTACCTACCAAAGGATTAGGCTAATTGACTCTTAATATGGACTATTTTTACTATTGTTTGTTTACTTAGTTTTTTTAGATTTATTGAGTTTGACGCCAGGTTACAGTACATTTTCTTGTCTTAAAAAATGTCTTACTATACTGCATGTTTTAATGATGACTGCTTTTTGGAACTCTTGGTGTACGTACTCATTAAGATCAAGGAGATTTAAGTAGTGGATGAATGATTTTGGAGTGATTCCGGTATTCGACATTATAAACGGTACGAGTACTATTTCTACTTTCTTTTTCTTCCAGATTCTTTCTAGTTCTATTGTTAGTGGTTTATATTTCTCTATTTTTTCCTTATATTTCGGCTGTATATTTGTGTCGTTGGAATGGCTATGTCTATTAGGTTGGTGGTTTTAAGTGTTTTGTATTGAAGTGTAATATCCGGTCTACTCTAAGTGATTTTTTGTCGGTATGCAGTGTGATGTCCCAGTATAATTTGTGTGTTTCATTTTCCATTATCTTTTGTGGAGTGTAGTTGTAGTATGGGATGTTTTCTATAGTTAGGTATATTATTATTAATAATAAAAGATAGATGTAGCTCTTTTCCACAGTATAATATATTTGGTACGACTAGTTTCAGCAAACTGAGCCATCCTCAGGTACAAGACCAGGTTGTCTTGTGCTAGAGGATGGCTCAGAGAGTTGAATCGCGTCGTACTAAATAAGTTATGCTGTAGAAAGAGCTACATATTTCTTTCATTATGTTTTCCTTCCACTATAGAAAGCCTAAATCAGTAATAATTATTAATATTACTTTACTGCTCAAAGTCCACATTTTTCTGCTTTAGTGGGTAGTTATTATTGAATGGAACAATTCTTTCTGCCATGCACTCAAATCAAAACCGGTTCAAATTCACAAAACCTGCTTAAAACATAAAATATTTTACAGATATCTTCAGCTAGATCAAATATGAGTTATTTTATGAGTAATAGATCTTCCTTGGAAACGGCAGGTGTCACAGTGAAAGGTGCCTGTTGCCCTATAATTTACTCTCATGTGTGAATTTCACATGCCGTTGGACCTGTAGTAGGATTACCAAAACAAACTGAAAGTCTGAATGCTAATATGGGAATAAAAATGGATATGTGCAAAGTTTGAAATGTAATACTTGAAAGAAATTTTCAACATGGGCTAGCTTTTTAATGATCCGTAAAAATTACCCATTCAAATCAAAAGGAATTTTCCATATGGGAAAATTTATATAGAATTTCTGAGATAAGTGTAAGTCGATGAATTTTGGATGCAAAGCGGCTCAAGTTTTCGGGTTTCAATTAGCTCGGGCTCGGGTTTCAATTAGCAGCAAAGAAAAGTCAAGAGAATACAGTTCAAGTGTCGGAGAGGATTGCATTCGAACAGACAAATCACCTTCTCTCACCTCTCCCCGCCCCCCAAGTCAACCAGCCAAATAACCAGAAGCCCAACCTGGCCAAATTCACTCTCAACGCACGTATCCAACCTACCTTTACATTTAAGAGGGCATTAACGGAAACCTTATCACCTCCTAAAATCTCCCACTCGCCCCTTACAGCTTAACCCCATCGCCGAGAAGGAAGTCCTGCAGCTGAGAGATTAAGGAGAGAGAGAGAGAGAGAGAGAGAGAGAGGTGAAGAAGGCGAGGGCGGAGGAAACGGGAGGAGAGGAGATGCGGCCGGGAGTCGAATTGTCCCCCCTCCCCGATGGCGGTGGAGGTTGGAGCCAGAGGGCATTGGAAGGGTGAAAAGACAAAGGAATAAGGGTGGAAGGGTAGAAGACAGAACCCTCTGACGGCCAATAGACCCGGCGATCACCATTTTCGAGAGACAGAAGAGAGCCATATCCCTACACCAACGCGCATCCTAAAATCAATCAAAATTTAGTCGTTAATATTTTACGAATAGCAATTAAAAAGTTATGGATCATAAAAAATAATGCTTTGGAAATGTAATGAGAACATAAAAGAGCGCTGCCATTTTTCACTATTGATGAACCACATAGGTGAGTCCTTGGCACCCACTGGCTGTAGGGCTAGATACAGAATTACTTGGATCGAGTGGAACGTAGAACAGTCAGATTTTTTATGGTCAATGTAGCAGTGTCACGATGTTGTTGAAGAAATTAAGCTGGGAGATAATTCTTGTTAGGATGAGTGATAGCTGTATTTATGTTTAAGAATCATCCGGCGGGCGCGTTATAACCACTCGGCTATCCGTGCCTGAGAAGTTCAGTCTCGCGCCATCGATGACCTAGCCATCATCACCAAAGATTTCAATTTCAATCCAAAGCTTGGTTGACTTCAGCCTTCTATCATTCACTCCTGATGATAATTTTTAGTAGCAGTATTTTTATTTTATACGGTCCATTGACTTTTTTGACAATTCAGAATCTCACACATTGGAGAAAGCATTTGGATATACACTATACCCATTCCGCCGGCTGGACTCAAACGCTTTTGGGTTTTCCGGCGAGAGCACTACTTCAAAACTAACCCGATCTTTAGTAGTAGAAGCAGGTTGAAGTGCCAGTTAAATCTACTGCTTAGAACTAAAAGAAACCACATTTATAATAAGTTTAAAAACGTCGTATAAACGCCAATTTATTATGTCACCACAGACAAAATCATAGGCTGTAAAACGGATAGATACCTAACGTCATTTGTTCCTTTTAGAATTAGAGAAAAATATGTTTTATTACCGTCATGAAGTGGATAATTAAAATATATATCTATATGTGTAGGTTCTTTGCACGCGTGTAAAATTTTCCCTTATTTAAGAATTTATTTCCAGATGAGTAGAAGATTTATTGACGATAATCGTTTAAATTTGAAATCGGTTTAAATTGGAAAAATAATTCCTATGTGGGCTTCCTAATTTATCCAAATATCGCTCCATTATTCTCGCATGATTATGTTATGAATAATGTTTTCAAGTTTTTTTACAAAAAAATAATAATGTAAGCATACTAATGTGCACGTTTGAAAGTAACATTGCGTACATGACTGGTTTACGGATTCATCTCCTGCCATACGATATTTAGCGGTGACTTATTTAAGGCATATTTTTTTTGTTCCTGTAGCTGTAAGAAAAACTACGTGCGTAAAATTTACGGTTTCTCTTGTTCGCAGTCACCCACTCACGGATGAAAAAGGAAAGAAACACGGCGAGAACGATCATCGTATTCGAGTTTTGAAGTCAACAAGGGGGAGTTCGACGTATCACAAAACGGTGGCAACTTTAACACTGGAAAGTATGAACGAATTACGCATCAAACACGTAAAGGATTAATAGAAATTTTGTCCAATGGAATGAGACTCCCAATGGAAATTTCTCGAGTGTAATAGGAGGTAATCTGACCTGGGATTCATTTGAGGAACTCAATGCTCGATCCTCCCTTTAAGGCAGAAACCTCAAAAGATTATACTACCTGGTAAGATGACTATTTGCCATCCTGCACATCCAACTTGATGCTTTTAGATCAATTTTACGTTCTAGCAAAGACCTTGTCTTTTGAATACGCCAAAAAACTTCCTTCAACGCTGGTTCAAAAATTTTCCGCAGGACATTCATTCCATCGAATTATATTTTGTAGGGCATCACTTGAGACTTTAGAAAAAAAATCCCTCTTTTGAAATTCCATACCCCAATATGTCGTACTTTGCATCATTTGACTTCGTATCTGTCATTTCATTTCGTCCTTTGTTGGACAGAATGAAGCAAAAACGCTGTAATTCTACATTAAAAAATTTATTTCCATGACATTGGTTTCACCACAGTGTGGCATCATCAGGTGAATTTATTTATTTGGTCCAACTTATTTATGTGGAATTGCAATGTTTTTTTTTCATTCTGAACAATGAAAAAATTCCATCTAGTTTTGGCTGAAACCATTACATACATCCTTTTTTATGTCCCCGTTAACAACGCCTCTTGACAAAATTATTTATTAGCACTTGAAATTTATGCGCCCTTTATTTCTTGGAACCTTTAAAAAGAGCACACCTTTATCTGAATCTCTCTGGCTAACGTATTACGCTCTTCTCTAAATTCATTGTTGCTACAGCATTAGAAGCAAATTTAGTTACAAAAGATATTGTCATTTTTAAATCTAGTAAGTATAAAATTCAATTTTCTTTGTATATTCATTTTTATTTTAATAAGGAGATGTTGTAAATTTCGAATTTTAAGTGAGCTCTGCCTGATTTCTTAATTTTGGCCACCCTTGTTGGCCTAAACTTAAAAGAATTTCTCATTTAGTTTGAATTTACAGTGACGTATTATCTGTTGAATGCTATTAGATACTGATACAAGTTGATTAAAGTAGTAAGATCCACATAAGGAGGAAAGTATAATAGCAGGAGGATTTGATGGACTAATTCATCCATGATGACATCCTAAATGAAATCAATGCACGACAACAATGGCGAAGCGCCTGAACACATATCTCTCGTTGTGGTGGGCATCAAAATCATTGCCAATGTCCCACCGACCACCCTATTTGTCCAACCTAGCAGCCACTAAAATGTAACTACTGTCAAAAAGTGGGTGTCATATCTTCTTTCAAGAGATAAAAGTAGAATCGGAACATATATTGGACACAGTGCAGCTTACTTTGAGATGACATTTGGTACTAGGATTCAAGGTAATTTTTCTGATTTTTACGAAGAAATTCTCGGAAATTTTGGATAGAAACTTGTACTCCTTTTCTTCTTTCTTAGCAGTTTTATATACTGAATATATTTATTACATATTCATCTGTTCTTCACATTTAATCCTTCCATGAATACGGTACTTATACGATTTAAATGCAATATATATATAAACCAAGTAGAACCATTTCGTATTTAATATTTTCATCAAGAAAAATACTTGTGCCCACTTGGAAAGAATTTTCTCTTATATATATTCACAGATGGGTGCCTAAAAATTATTGATCCACTTACATACTCTGCCACGGTATAATCTACTCTTATTTACTCCTACATTGAACACGCAATTAGAGTGTTCAAAATATTCGTAATTTCTTTAAGCTTTAAGGATAAAAGAGGATTGCTCCATATAAATGAACAATGCAATACAGACGAGAGAATTTGACTGGTGCTTTTTCCAGGGGGGAAATGGAATTATTTTTAAAAAATGAGGAAGTTGGAATGGAAGAACAATGCCTGTATTTAGTAATAAGACTATTTATTTTTACTAAAGGCAGTGGTTATGTCAAGGGAATGATTATGAGATTTAGTGGAGAAAATATATGCCAAAAAGAATTCCTAGCGCCCGTGAAAAAAGATGGAGATTCAAAGGGGAGACTCAAAAGCTCACGTACGTGTAGTATACTAGCGGGCGAGGGATAAAAAAGACATGGGTAAGAATAAAATACAAATGCATAACTCTCCAACAAAATTTTCCTTAGAATCTGCACAAAGGAATAAGCCTTTATGGACTGTTAATATTTTTTAGGAAAGAACTTGGACAAAAGATTTTTTTCATCTGAATGTCAACACCAAAGAATAATAAAGGAGTTCTACGTGAAAGGTACTGTACTGAAAGTCGCAAGGAGTTGCTGCTGTTGCATTAGGACGAACTGAGAACATACTAAGACCTCTAAATGCGGATCATGCTGGGTAGATGAGACAAAAATCAGTAAGAAATATGTTGCAAAAATTATAAATGTTTTATATTAAACCTACACACAGTATTATTCTCTGGATCATTGACTCTCACAAGGAGCTACAAAATGTCTTAGCTAATGTATATTAAAGTATCCTGCAAACTTCTTTACGGTGTATGGCAGGGGTTGAAAACACCTAATTATATGTTACTATAATTTAAGTTTTAGAAATCGTGTCACCTATTTTCGTGACGTAATTTTCAATTTCAATTTTTTCAATTCAATTGGTAGTAGTAGTATTTTTGTTTATATGGTGCTTCGACGGCTATGGTCATTTCGTACCTCTTCAATACACAGAAAAACCCATCTGGACAAACACAACATCCATGCCCTGGGCGGGATTCGAACCCGCAAACTTTGGGTTAGCAGGCGAGCATGCTACCCACCAGGCTAACCCGGTCGGCTTCAATTCAATTTCAATGTCATAAGCACTCGAGGGAAAAATTCCTTAATATACTAGTTTGGGCGTCTATCTCTTTCAATTTACGTTTGTTTTCAGACTGGACAAAATAGTTTGGGCTACGAACAAATAAACCACCTTCCCTACCGAATTAAGCGGTTCTTAAAAATTTTCCGATAATTTTAACTAAGCCTTAAATGTTCTTCTTTCTAAAAACACTCAACTGAATTCTGAGAGTAATTCTGCAACGTTTTTTGTTTTAGCATTGTCCATAGCAATGTTACCTAATTGTCCCTTCTCTAAACCTTCTCGATTTTATGAATATAAGGTTTTTTTAAATGGATCTCAATTACTGGACAGGTTTTCTAAATGAGTTGCAACTCGATGTTTAAAAATTCTCTATTTAACCTTTAAATGAAAAAACTAAGGAATATGACAATTAAACAACTCGTAAAGGAAACAAAAAACAGAGATATACGTTGAGGAGGAAGATTCGGCAGCAGCTGTAATTGGTAAGAGAGTATAAAACTAGTTTCTGATGTATAACCGGTGTAAGAAAGTCTAAGAAATACAAATAACAATGAGAATATGGCGGCGTAAATGAAAGTAAGCGGGCTAGTAATCGATGCCAGTAATTTAGCATACGGGGAGCACCAGTTAGTCATTGGCATACGCCAGGTGTGTAACGAGCGAGTTTAAGAATGGTTAGAAATGATAAACAATGAGAAAAAATTTCTATAAATGAAATGAAAATTCTAGAAACAAAACAACCAAATTTAACATAACTATGGGAAAAAACCTTTTTCTTACGCACAAACCACCAACTGTTTCTCATAAAACCATATGCGTGCTTTATAATCATATTCTATCCATGAAATAATTCGTGTTAATATAAATGGGGATATCCGAAAGTCTTTCCTGGATGCAGACTAGGACCCTCCGGAATCGTGGCCAACCCCTCCAACCAAACCCTCTACTACACCCTCTAAATACAGAAATTCCGAGTACATTATTAGATGATGAGGGTGGCGTCATTTAAAAAATAATAATATTTACAAATATTTATTATAATTAAGAATACATAAACATATCGGCAAGAACATAATATTATTCGTCAGGAAAACCAGATCCCAGATCACGACGTTTGTTTGACTGTGGAATAAATTTAGTACATGTATATCAATGTAATAAATCTGAATGCAATCACAGTAAAGCATGCAATTACAGAGTCATTATAAGATAATAACTGGAAAAATAAATTTATTGGTGGGAAATTTATGCTTTCATTTGGGATAGATTAAATAGAATCATTTGTGATGTGTATGTCGAATAGACTCGGCGAGAGTTTGCACCCTTTCTCGCTATTTATTTGAACTTCAATTTGTCTTCTTTTTTACATCTACAATTTAATGTTTTGATTCAGTTAGTGTTGATATGTTACTTCTATATGATTTTAATTAAGTCTTTCAGTCATACTAGGTGCATTAAAGTTTTAAGGCCTCCGATTTTTTTTCTCCGGACTGGAAAGAGTGTGGTTTGTTTTAAAATCAGCGGGAACTCTTTGTCAATGCGTGGCAGAGATGGCAGCATTGTACGACTGAATCTCTAGCGGCAGCCGCGAGAATGAGAACTGTTTTCATTGTTTGAAATGGCGACGTTTTCGTTACATAACCAGCGTGTAATCATTCTTGGTGTGACATCGATTGAAACTCATCGCCAGTTGAAGGAGACGTGTGGTGATGGAGTCATGGATGTGTCGAAAACTCCATCACCACATGTATCCATCAACTGGCGATGAATTTCAAAAGGTTAAACACCACGAATGATTACACGTTGGTCATGTAACGAAAATGTCGCCATTTTACGTATCGAAAAAAGTTCTCATTCTTGCGGCTGCCACTAGAAGAAGTTCTGTCTGTTCTACAGTGCTTCCATCTCTGCCACGCATTGACGAAGAGTTCTTGCTCATTTTAAAACACAAATCTGACCGATTCGGAGAAAAAATTGGAGGCCTTACAACTTACAACTCATATATGCCGAACACTCAACGGAGACTGTAATTTCTTTCATTGGAACACTTCTTCACAACCTCAGTTGTGTAAAATTGCAGGCTTGCTATTAAGCGTGAAGTAGTGCGCGTGACGTTCGCGTCCTGCCCCCGCAAGCGAAGGTGGCACGTGGGTGCGGTGAGCGTTTAACTTCCCCGCCGTCCGCCTCTCCTCCTTACCGACCCTCTTGGCGAAAACCTCTCTCTTTCTCTCTGTCTCTCTCTCTGTCTCTCTCTGTCTCTCTCTGTCTCTCTCTGTCTCTCTGTCTCTCTCTCTCTCTCTCTGTCTCTGTCTCTGTCTCTCTCTCTGTCT